>CABHPQ010000762.1:9080-43521 GCA_902168405.1 Peromyscus aztecus | reverse complement strand
ACACACACACACACACACACACACACACACACACACACACACACACAGTGTCCCTTTCACTCTTTGTTTTTTACACACTATACAGTTTTAATCCTCTTTTCTCTCCTATGCTTTTTCCGTGTTTGCATACTCCACTACCTAGATACTTGTGAGTGTATACGATGGTATGTGGAGACGCCGTTGATTCTTTCCAATAGATGCAACCACCTGCTCTGTGTGGATGTGGATGTACTCTACTTTTTTCATGGAGTTTGAACTGTTCTCAGGCTTTTGTTATTTCAGCTAATAGGCTAATGTGTAGCCCTGTGAGTCCTGTGTGTTAGTCTTTCACGGGGATTCCTAGAGTTACTTCTGGGGTAAATTACACACACACACACACACACACACACACACACACACACACACATTGTAACTCTGGAAGAGATTTATATGAGTGCTGACATTTCCTTAATTTGACAATATGGTTTCAGCCTTTCAGAGGGTCTACCCATTCAGTAGGAAATGGTATTTTGGTGGAATTTTAATTGCTTTTGTATTTCCAGCAAAACTGCCTACCTTTCCTAAGAAACTACTGGCCTTTAATTTTCTGCTCAATTTTCTCAGGTCAATATTCCACCACACTTTAAAATAGAGATGCCTTTTTATTTTTATTTTATGAACTCTTTATATTTTAAGGATATTACCACTTTAATGTTTTCTCAATTTGCCATACAAAATCATTTTATGTTATATGTTTATGCTCATCCTTTTCCACGTTCTTACTTCCAAACATGATTATAGGAGGCATATTTTCCTACCTTTAAATTATATTAGCTTTCCATTACTATAACACAATACTTGATGTTATTAGCAGTCCCAGTCAGAGGAGAGAACACATTGTGGTGGAAGGGAATTGGACCTGCCTCAAGTGTTTAATACTGCTTGTCAACTCAGCAGGGTCTAGATTCACGTGGAAGACAAAGCTCTACAGATGCTTGTGGGGGATTTTCTTGATTATGTTAATTGAGTTGGGAAGACCCATCCTGAACCCATGGGGCACCATTCCCTGGTTTAGGTCCTGGACTGCACAAAACAAACAAACAAACAAACAAGCACACAAACAAAAACCAAAAACTGGAGCTGAGCACCAGAAATCACCACTTCCTGTTTCATGACGGCAGGTGTCATGTGACCAACTGCCTTATGCGGGTCTGTTGTCCAGATTTCCCCATCGTGATGGTCTGCGCCCAGGACTGTAAGCAAAAGAGATCTTTTCCTCCTCAAATTGCTGTGTTTGTTTATTTGTTTGCTTTTCCAGACAGGATTTTTCTCTGTGTAGCTCTGGCTGCCCTGGAACTCGCTCTGTAGACCAGGCTGGCCTGGAGCTCAAAGATCCATCTGATTCTGCACTCCCCCCCCCCCCCTCCCCAGCGCTGGGATTAAAGGGTGCTTCTCCAATGTCCATCTCAAGTTGCTTTTGTTGGGGTATTTTAACACAACAACAGGAAAAGAAACTAATACACTCACAGGGAGAAAGGGGGAGGGGGGAGAGAGGGGGAGGGGACAGAACAGGCAACAGTTCCTAATCCTTGAGAGGGTTCCCAATTACTTAGGTGTGCCCTGTAAAGTCCCACCTACAGAAAGCCACCATCTTCAATAGTACCGCCTGGGTGACCATGCCTTTAACACACGGACATTTTGGGAACAATCACCACAAACAGCAGAGATGATAGAAGAAATAATTTTAATTAACTTTCAGTACTGCAGTATAGATTTTTTAGAATAATCTTGATACTTTGGGAAGTTACTCTCATGTCTGGGGAAAGGGGCACATGTAGCTTTTATGTTTTCCCCACTTGATTATCAAGTTATTGTTACATCACTTACTAAGAAACTTGAGCTATCGCCCTTGAGATTTTATATATTATGGTTATGGAATAAAACTGATTTCTGAATTTCCCATTTTATTCCACTAATCCATCTAGTTTTTTGTTATAAGTTCCACATTATTGTGAGACTTTTTTCATATTTAACAACTGCTGAGACTACTAGGCATTTTCCCACCCTTTTCAATATTTGTTTCCTCAAGTGAAACAGTTAACTTTTCTAGTTTTCAAAAAGAATGCTTAAAGCATTTCAGTGTTATCTCCTTAAATTTGTACATCACCTCAGGGAAAGCTAGCTATTTATAATATGCTATTATATTTAATATAATAAAAAAGCTATCTATTTACTAAGCATCTGATATGTATTTCCGTTCATTTAAGTTTAGTTAGGATTTTTTTTCTTAAAGTTTAGACATCCTTATTGGAAATTAGTTCAGGTACTTACTGTTCTTACTATATTAATTATTATATTTACTAATTGCCAAGTTGACTTTCTTTTATGCTGTGTGTTATATTTAGTTATGTATGTATACAAGGATGACATTGCTTTTTATGTTAACTTTACGTAATTTGTGACTTTATTAATTCCTTATTTATGGCATATTTTTAATGATTACATATATTTTAAAATTATATCATATTTTTATTATTTAAAACAATTTTTAAATTTAAATATATTTTGATCATATTCTCCTCCTCCTCCAGGTCCTTCCAGATCCCCTCCGCCTCCCTACCCACCCAAGTTTAAGTTCTTTTTCAAAAATCAAAAAACCTAATACAATTACAACCCCCCCAAACCAAGAAAACAAAATAATACCACACCCCAAAAGAAACATAACAAAATAAAAACCCTCCAAAGTTTAACCAAATAAAAGCACACACACACAAAACCCCACAAAAAAACAACAAAAAACAAACAAACAAACAATGGAGTCCATTATATGTTGGTCAACTACTCGTGAACATAAGGTATGACAGATTTTTGTTTCTTTTTATTTGGGAGAATTTTAATTTCATTTTTGTGTGTGTGTGTGTGTTTGGGGTTGCATATATAAAGTTATAGCAAATAGATAATTACATCACTTTAAAATTCTAAATGCTCGGCCATGCCTTAGAAATATAAACACACCGTGAAAGGACACAATATGCAGTAAGCTTGGCGCTCACATGTGTGGCAACAGCGTACAGTAAAGTCTCTTCTTAGTTAAGCATTTTTTTTTTTTAGTTCAGACTAAGCAGATTTTATACTTTCCTACCTTTAAAAGTCATTGGATTTATCATAAGGGGCAAAAAATATAGTGTTTATGTAGTGGATGTCTAATTGTGCATGTACAGCTTTTTAGTTCCTCTCATTGACTTTAAGTTTGCATTTCTCTGCATGTCTTACCCTTCCTTTTTTGTGGCATCCATGAACCTACCAGCATTTTCTTCATGGTGAAAAGTCCCTTAAATACCTCATAGTTATGTTTCTCCCCATGACCACTAAGTGACTTCTCAAAGTAAAATAGAAGTACTTTTAATAACTTACAAAGCACTATAAGATTTGCAACCCTCCTCTTACCCCGTTCTAGAGGCCTGGGATCTCATTTTCTACTGTTTCTTCTCATTACCACCATATTGCCTCATGGGCTTTGCACTTGGAGTAATTATATCAGATATTTTACCTCCTTAGATATGGACCAATTGAACCAAATTGCTCAGTTGATCACCACTTTTTAAAGATGCATCTTGACCCTAATTCTTCTTACATGATTCTTCAGGTCTCTCCCCCAGTAGATAGTATCACCTGCCTGGTCTTTTGCTTCCAGCATCAATAATATCATTGTTATTGGCAAACTTGTTCCCTCACAGGCTCATATGTTGGTCCCCAGCTGGTGGTACTCTTTTGGAAGTTTCTGGAGAGTTTAGGAAGTAGGCTTAGTTGGAGAAAGTGGATCACCGGCACACACACACACACACACACACACACACACACACACATGCATTTCAAGGTTACAACTAGTGCTCAGTGACTCTTCTGCTTTCTCTGATTCCTGTATTTTATGAGGTGAGAAGCAGAGCTTCTCCACCTGCTCCTTCTGTCTGGACATCCTACTCATGTCCCAGAGTCAAACAACTATGGTATGAAATCATGAGCCCAGATATACTTTTCCTTTGAGTTGATGAGGGCACATATTGGTCATAGTGATGGTGAAGTCAACATACATTTGCATTCATTGGATAGTAGAATGAATGGAAAGCAATGATGCTCTAGATACAGTCAGAAAAGCTAAAGAGGCCTATGTAGCTGAAGTTTTCCTGTGTCCCACCTGGCCCATGGTCAGGACAAATCTCTCTCATCTGCCAGTCCTGTAGCCTCTTGGACCCAAGTAAGCACACAGAGGCTTATATTAATTAAATCTTCTTGGCCATTAGCTCAGGCCTACCACTGACTAGTTCTTACATTTAAACTAACCCATAATTCTTATTTATGTTTAGCCACATGGCTTGATACCTTTTCTCAGTTCTGCCTTCACATCTTGCTTCCTCTGTGTCTGCCTGGAAACTCCTGACTCAGCCTTCCTGTTCCCAGAATTCTCCTCCCTGCTTATCCTGCCTATGCTATACTTCCTGCCTGGCTACTGGCCAATCAGTGTTTTATTTATCAACCAAATCAGAGCAACACATATCCACAGCATACAGAAAGACATCCCCAGTAGACCTAGACTGTTTCTACATGTTCTCCTAATCTTTTCTAAAGCCCTAAAGGTCAGATTAGGGTACATACATGAGATTGAGACAAATGTCGGTCAAGCACAGGTGCCCCATTATCTTTGCTGCAGTCTGCTTCATTCAGCTAACCTTAGACAAGGTCAACATGGGACTGGCTACAGACACATGTGCTATAAGCACCTATTGTTGAACGCAGCAATTTTTGTGTCAACAATGAAGGACTCATGATTAGCACTTATTCCACACTTTATTTAATATGTATCATTGTCTAACAAATTAGAACATAGTTTTGTGTCCACTGCTTTCTACCACTTAACCTTTACTTCATGGAGGTAGAGAATTTTATCTACTGTGAAATTGGTTTTCAATGAACATTTTTTGGATGAATGAAGCCACAAATTATTTCTCTAAGTTCTGCCAAGATGAACTGATCATTTGGGACACCTAACTGACATTGCTTTGAGAACTTCACAAACTCTTCTCTCTCCTACAGATACCAGCATATGAATGCTTTAAATGGAAGCATCCTTAGAATCTCATATGTCACATTTTTAAAGTTTCATAGTCATAGCTTGTGAGTCTTGTTATATATCACTTCTTTATTATTGTTATCTCTTAAATGCTGGCTGAATTAAAAAAGCGTTTCTGGGGCTCTCTGCTCACCTCCTTTTGAAAACTGTCTTTTGTGTTCAGGGTCTGTATCATCAAGGGTGGAGAGAGCTAGCTCATGCACATGCTATTGAGTCATTATCTCCACTCATATGCTCTTTTATTAATAAACTTTATTCTTTCACAATTTCATAACATGTAAACTGAATATTCTGGTCACTCTCTACCCCATTACCTCTCATCCTTATTGGCCCCAACCCCTTACAAAATTCTTTCTCCTATTTCCTGGTTTTGTTTTTGTTTACTATCTCATACAGTTTAGGGTCATCTGTGTGACCGTGAGTTTGGAAATTCTAGTCAGCTCATTATAGCTTTACAAGTGGATATTATGCCCAACCCTCTCCCAGAATCTGTTTATGGCCAATAGATCGTTAGTAAGTGGTAGAGTCCTTGTGAGTCCCATTCATGTGAAACCTTTTACTCCACTGTGGTATTATTATGAAGTGGGGCCTTTGGGATGTAATTAGACTCAAAGCTTGGAGCCTTCATGATTGGATTATTATACCTGTAAGAAGGGAACAGAGATCTTTCTCTCTCTTTTGTCTTCTATGTGAAGACATGGGAAGAAGAAAACCACCTACAGAGGACACTCACAGACTCTTGGCCCTGCTAGCATCCAGCAAACAGGTCTACTGTGAGAAACAAGCCACTGTTGTGTAAGCAGCTCAGTCCTAAGGTCCTACAATGTTCTGTCATAGTGGCCCAAACTGCCCGAGATGCTCCCCTTCTTTCGTTTTTAGAACACTTTCGCTTACATTTGTAAGTGTATAAATAAATACTAGTGAAGTGCTGTTCCACCAAAATATATCCCTAGCCTGGGGACATTTTTAATTGATTGATATATAATTGATAACTGGGAAGTTATGTCAAAAATTCTAACTTTGCATCTGAGACTCCAGGGTGCTGGAACATAACCCTTTGGAGAGGTGATATCTGAGACAGTGCTAAAGAAACCCAGCAAATACTTCTTTCCCATCTGATTCTTGTTTCACAAACAAAAAGACTAAGGTACAGGACACCTAGGAGTGAAAACGATGGGGGCTTCACAAAAGCAGAAATAACAGTGAAACATTCAGTATCTGAGAGGTCCTGAGAGGGGTGGGCCGAAGGTAGATGAAGTAATGGGCTTTTTATATCTTTGTCTAACTAGAGAAAAAGAAAGTAATTCCAATTGGCTCTTAAATTGTGATTAAAAATAAATAGTGGGGCCTAACTGGGGAAAGGTAGCTAGAGACAAAGAGGCCCCTGGCAGAGTCTCCTGGCTCTCTGTGTTGGCTTGGAGAAAGACGGTCTAGTTTTGGAAGCCTTGTCAGGAAGTGGCCCTGGCCAATGGAATGTTTCTAATCCTGTGCCCAGATCATGGTGACCCAATGAGCCTTCCCAGCTGGGGATTCTTGGTCCCTGTGCGACTCATTTTGGGGTCTGGATCTCTGGTGTCACTATCACCATGAAGGCCAGTGTTCTGCCCAAAGTGGGAACTGAAAATTTGTCTTTTAACTTTGAAATTTCTTAATAGCTCTTCATTCAAGAACACGTGTATCCATTCATCACCCAGAATAAAGCTTATCAGTGTAATGACTACTTTTTCCTGAGAAATAATATTTTTTAATTACTTATATTGTGGAAGTTTGTAGCTTAAAAGCAATTAGAAAAAATTATTTCCGTGACTCTACTTATTTTGCATTTGTCAACTAAACCCTTTCATTTAAATCTGAGACTGTAGAGGCCATGCCTTTGCTCTTGATTACCCAACAGAACTAGATGATAAAATCCTATTGCTGAGGTCACTACACACTTGGAACTGAGCTGGAAGCATCCTCAAGGCTAGCTAGCTTTCATAATGTCGGAAGGTGCTGGGGAGAAAGGTCATCAACAGCTCTATTCAGCTGTGAACCCTGTTAACTGTAATATCAACGAGATAGCCATGGCGTCCATACTCAAGCAATAGTGGTGTAGTTGTTATGGGGTAACCAACCACTTTCTGACTGTATTTTAAGCATATTCCACAGGAGACATTTATGTGGGGTACTTTAAACATGGTTAAAGGGAATTTAGAGGGAATCTGTTACTGTTTTGGTAAATGGACATGATATTAAACTGCCCTTTAAATATTTATGTTTATATGCATGGGATGAGTGCTGCTCTCAGCTTTGGCCAGAGTAGCATCTGTTTGCAGGAGGTAATGGGTAATGCAAAGACCCATAACTGGTTAGTGTGCTGACAACAAGTTGAAGACTCAACCCTAGAAGTGACGTCTGTAATACCCCCTTAAGGGCTCACAGAATTGCAGAAAAGGGGGCAGAATGAATGTCAGAGCTAGCGGATAGGAAGGAGTGCTGGGGAACACTGTCCTCTAAATGTAAGGGTGTGGTATCCATGAACGAATAGATGCAGTGCTACCCACATAAGGTCAGCATAAGACTGAGCCCCTCAATATTCCATTATGGATAGGACAGGCCACTCCCCTTCCTGAGGAGCTATAGGCAGTTAATGGTTGCCGAGGGAGAGGAGTCACATTACTCAGTGGTGTGGCCACTGGTAATTTGCCCTTGCTGAAGTCAATACCATCCTGCCAATGCTCATGTAGACACACAATCCTAAATAAATGCAGCTTATTTACATAAACATACATGCATCTAATTTCATGTCTTCTCCCGACCCTGTCTCTGTGTAATTAGAGGAGAAGAGGATTCTTTTTAGAGATAGGGAGAAAAGAATATAAAAGGTGGGAGGTATGATTCAAATACATTATATATGAAATTATGAAAGAATAACAAAAGTCAGGTCAAAACTATCCTAGGTTGTTACAATTTGTTAATTAGCCTAGTCTCAGTCTTTGTTGAAGAAGCTATTGTGAATACTTCAATCTGCGATAATTGAATTGGTCTCAACCTGTAAGTACTAAAAATCCAATAAGTCTCTCCTCGTTTGTGTCCTTAAGGCAAAGACTCCTCTGCCTGTGCAGTAGCAGTGAAAGAGGTATTGAAGATTTTAAATTTATAATTTGCAGTCCAATGATAAATGATTCAGTTAATAGTTGCAGTATCGCTTCGGTTATTTGGAAGGTTGAGTCATCTTGACCCTCTATATCACTCATTTTCATCCAATGGACATTTCACTCATAGATAAACTTAAATCCAATTTAAAATCCTCTCTGCTCACATTTCTATAACATGATTTTAATAGTCCCATCTGTATCAGTAGTCCATCTATGAAATAAATACACGGGTCTTCTTTGTCTCCTAATCCAATGGCTAATAAGATGTTTGCCTTTAAATAGATGAAAATGTCCCAGTGAGTAAATGGAAAACTCCAGAGCTATTTTAAAAATTGTTA
The DNA here is from genome assembly GCA_902168405.1 of Peromyscus aztecus. Taxonomy (NCBI): domain Eukaryota; kingdom Metazoa; phylum Chordata; class Mammalia; order Rodentia; family Cricetidae; genus Peromyscus; species Peromyscus aztecus. The sequence continues at coordinate 34,939 of CABHPQ010000762.1, read as the reverse complement.
CGGTGATTTTTTTTTCCTAAACTCTTGCCCATTACATCTATGCAATTGAGGCATGTGTATTATTTCACCTGAAATTGCCTAGACTTAAATTTTTTTTGGCATGTGGTCATTTATAAATGCACAAATATGTGCACACTGGTAAGCATGCAGACATGGATGAGACAGTTTATATTTATAGTGAGACCAACGTTTTAATCAAAATTTTCATTTGTTAAAACTTTTTATTTCTTTCTGTCTGCTCTTTCTAAATATCTAATTTCTAAGATTAGGAGCCCTACGTTCCTCTATGAGCTACCCAAGCTTCTAAATGTATGATAAAATTAAAAAATATATCCAGGCAGCCCATGAAATGGTTTATATAAAATCAAAATTTGGCTTAACCATTCCTTATTCCAAGGCCATTTAAGAGAGACAGGGACAGACAGACAGACGACAGACAGACACACACACAGCAGCAGCAGCCGCACCATTTAACTCTTCCAATTGTTAATCACCCTTTTCTGTGTCTTCTGCTCATCTTTTGCCTGCTCTCACATCACAGAGACCAAGGAGACTTACGACATTCAAGAAATGAGCATCCAGTATCCCTTCAGCGAACTAGGTAGGAAAGATTCCTACAACCAAATAAGCTTAGTTTTTTTTTTTTCCTGCCCCATTTCATTCATTCATCCTTCACTGCTCTTTCTGTTACCATCTGAGAGGGTTTCAGAGTTCCGTACTCCACATACTAGCACAGACTTTAATGGATGCGAAGCCTGGTCCTTCTTATACAATGACATCGATTGCATGTGACAGCCACAAGAACAAGAGGCTACAATTACATAAAAGCAGGGCCTTTCCTCATCATCTTCGCGACCCAGCTCAGCTGAGTTCAACTGACGAAATTCTCCTGTTAGCGGGAAAGAGGCAATTAGTTCAGACAAAGCCATCACTACACTCTGAGGCACCTGAGGCAAGGGCTCTCCTTTCACTTTTTCCTCTTCCTACTGAGCTTTTGGAATGCAGACTTCGAGGGAGCTTACAACATTGGACCAGATCCCCGTGCCTGCAAGCTCTGTGGAATATTCTCTCTGAAATGAACCTGGAGGGCTTCCCAGTTTTGGTATTCCTCTTCGTTCTCTTTTCAAGGACGACAACATGAGTTATGGGAAGGGAGGGGGAGCTTGGATGATAACCAGTGCCTAGGCGGTGATGAGCCAGAGACACCCTTGCCAGGATTTGCAATTAAAATTCTAGTTTGTTATGTTCAGATATAAGATCAAAAGAGTCATATGGTGATTTGGCTGAAGCATCTCTGTCCACTCAAATTACAAGTCTAAATTGATCAGCACGATGGAATCATTCCACAGCATACACATTGATCAAACAATGTATCATACCCCATAAGGATACATATGTGACAGGAGTGTCCTTTCCCTTAAGAGAAAATATCTGAATGGTTGTTACTGTTGTTTTATTGTCAACTTAACTTACTGGTGAAGAGGGAACCTCAGTTGAGGAATTAATCTTTATCAGATTCTCCTGTGGGCATGCCTGAGGGCTATTTTCTTGATTAGTGATTGATGGGGGAAGGCCCATCTGCAGAAGGCGGTACCAGCCCTGGGAAGTTGGGCCTGGGTTGTATAAGAACTCAAGTTTAAGAAGCCATGGCGAGTAGCCAGTAGAGTGTTCCTCTCAGCTTAAGTTCCTGTCTCAAGGTTCTGGCCTTGAGTTCCTCTGATGATGGACAGTAAGCTATAAGTCAAAGAAGCCCCTTTCTCCCCGTAGTTGCTTTGACCAGTCTCTATCACAATAACAAAGAGGCAAGCGAGGGCAGTTGTCATTTAACTGAAGTCTATAGTCCTAGTACTATGGGAAATACTTAACCCTTGTAAACATTCATAAACAAACCCTCTATCCAAACACACTGGGTGCCTTGTTTCCCTCCTATTGGTCCCCCGGCATTAGCCTCCAGGTTAGTAGGTTTACCTGTACTCTTGTTTAATTTTGCTTTGATTTTTGCTTCTTTAGATACATTTTTATTACTGGAGCACTTTTATATGTGAGGAAAACTATGAAGAAAATTTTCCATTTCCATATAAAATATTCCTAGTTGTTTAAATGCATAAGCTTAGATACACAAGGGGTTGTTATTTGTCCTTGTTTATTTACCTCTACACGGAACTAACTACATTCATCCCAGCTCCCTCTATTCCTACAAAAGGTCTTTAACTTTCCCATTATATAGTACAAAACACACTTCTTTTTCACCTCTTCAAATAAACTTAATCTACATAAAACTTATAAAGCACTTTTGAAATTGTGATGTATTGTACATTTCATAGTCACTAAAATATTTTAAATTTTCTTCCTAGATAAAAATAACAATTGTGTATCCTTATAGGGTATGATACATTGTTTTGATCAATGTATATGCTGTGGAATGATTCCATCGTGCTGATCAATTTAGACTTGACCCTCCAAACTCTTGTTTATTTTAATGTAGTGTACCTGTGAAAGCTAGAGAGGTCTTTGTGTGGGAGGTGAGGGTGGGAACAGTTGGCATTTGGATGGGTGGATGCCATTATGCCTGTACAAGGTGTATGTAGGAGACCAGAGGACAATTTTGTGGGCCACTCCTCAGGTACTTTTCATGTTTTCTTTGACACAGAGTCTCTGTGGCCGGCAACTTTACCATGTAGGCCAGGCTAGCTAGTCTGTGAGTATTCAGGGAACTATCCTGTTATTGCTGGAGTTACAGGTTACAAATTCATTCAGGTCTCACCTCTCCCTAGCCAGACTCCAGCTATGGTGGCTTTACTTCATTTCTCGAACACACCTAGTTCTCCCTTTTCTCAAATCTACATTAACAAACTTGTCCCTGAATCTCTTCTCCTTTGTGCCCTCCTTGTGGCTAGTTTTCTTCCATCAGTGGGTCTACCTGTTTGTCAGTGTAGTAGACAGGGTTCACCTACAGTAACAAGATTCATTGTCTTTTTATTGTGTAGCATATCTCATTGCCAATTCCCTTGACAGTAGCTATCACAATTGATATTAAACATACTCATTTTGTCCACCTGTTCACCCATTTCCTCTTCAGAGTGTAAATTTAATTAGCAAAGAGACTGTCCTTACTTCATGACCTATGGACTTAGTATTTCAGATGGTGACAGGACATAGTAAATGCTCAATAAATATTTATTAAATGAGCACATAAATGAAATAGAGTGAAAAATTGTTTCCAGATATGCTCCATGTCAGCATTCCTTAGGGAAGAGAAAAATAAAGAACAATTACAGTTATAGAGGATAGGGGATGGCTTATGAGCTCCCAGGGTTTACATTTATTAAAACCTTTATGAACTTCAATCCAAGTGCAATTTGAAGTCTGTAAAGAAGCAGGAAAGGACGGCAACATTGAGCACAGTTCTTACTCTTTGATTTCCCGAGTGATTCTGCTGTTCTCAAGGCAGAGAAAGACATCCATGACACCCGAGTGGTGTCTAGGCACTGCATTTGGGGAAACCTCCTTTCGCTGCAGCTGATGGGAACGTCATAGATCACAGTACTCAGCAGGCACAAGTCAGAGACTAAGATGTCTTTACTGAGAGAACTATTTCTCTTCCCTTTCATGAATAAGTGAGAAAATATTGAAAAACTATAAACCCTCTACCACTCCTATTAATCACACAGCTTCCTTTCCTTCACCAATCAATAAATGCTTGGGCAGAAGCATAGCACTTTATGTCACATTAAAATAATTTTCTTACTTAGGACCAGCAGTGTGTGAATTTAGACTTCAGTCCAGGGACTTCTGCTTCCAGGGGAGATGGGGTTCTAAGAAATGGGTGTTGCCCTTTGCTTGAGAGAAGTAAAAGTATGAGAAAATAGTTTTCAAGAGTTTGGAAGTCAGGCAACAAAAAGCAATGCTGGCTAGGAGACCAGAAACATGTAAGGTGGGCCTGAGTAGTGTGTTGTAGAATATTAATTTAAGATGTGCTACATTTGTGTATGCTGTGGAACATTTGTTTTAATGATGCAAAGATGTGTTGCATTCTTTTATGTTGCATTTGTTTAACTCTGTGAAGCTGTGTCACTGTGCCTGTCTAAAATACCTAATGGTCTAATAAAGAGCTGAATGGCCAAAAGCAAGGCAGGAGAAAGGATAGGTGGGTCTGACAGGCAGAAAGAATAAAGAGAAAGAGAAATCTGGGAGGAAAAGAAGAAAGAGCAAGAGAACAAGGAGAGGAGATTGCTAAGATCAACCACCCAGCTACACAGTCAGCCATGGAGTAAGAGTGAAAGTAAGATATACAGAAGTAAGGAAAAGAAAAATCCCAGAGGCAAAAGGTAGATGAGAAAATTTAAAGTTAAGAAAAGCTGGCAAGAAACAAGTCAAGCTAAGGCTGGGCATTTATAATTAAGAATAAGCCTCCATGTGTGATTTACTTGGGAGCTGGATGGTGGGGCTATCCAAAAGAGCAAAAACAACCAACAACGATAGTGTGACCACTTCCTGTCTGGATTTTGGAGGCAGTAATGTAGGATGCAAACCTCAACTAGAACCTGGAAGTCTTTTCAAGTTGAGGAGAGAAATTTAAGAGACTGAACTGGCTCAAGTAGATTAGAGAGCATGCTAGTCTCCAAGTAGATCTTGAATATAGAACCTTGGAGGTCTCCCTTGGGTCCTCAGTTACTAAACACCTACCTGAGAGGATGGGGGAAGTACCTGAGAATGAAGTCAATGGCTCTTGAGTGAAGGCCGAGAATATGTCCTGTTCCACAAGCCTGAAAAGCTAGCAATTCACAAGACATCAAAGAAGGACTGAGCGGAAGGAAAATGATATGTAGAAGAAATGGATTTCTAGTCCTGCCTGATAAATCTTAAAAGCAAGACCCAAAGGGATTATATAGTTTCCAAGTAAATTATGTATGTCCCAGGAAAGAGTGGAGAATATTAATAAAAATAAACATTCCATATCTAAAAGAGTGAAATTAATAATACTGGTGTATCATAATGCAGTGTTATCAGATGTTCCCAAGAATCAGTAAAATAGGATTCATAAGGAGAGAGGTCAATTAACTCAAACAATGCAAAGTAACATATATGATAGGGTGAGGAGGTGTCTTGCAAGGATGGTAAAATACCTTGGCTCAGATTTGAAATTATTGTGTGGAGCTACAATCTAGGTATTCAAGATACTATAGGACATCTTGAGAATGGCAAGTGGGGAGACATGAAATATACATCCCTATGTCAGGCTTCTTGAGACTAAAGACCTCAGTGATTGAGGGTACGCATACTGGGGGTGGTTAGTAGCAGATAGCACCGGAGAAGAAAAGGCTGGTAAACATGCTGATTGAACAAGATCACTCTAAAAATGAAATACAGAAGGGAATGGAATGGGCATGATGGCAACAATATCAACATGGTAGGGCAACTTTAGTCAGCCTGTCGTTGTGTGTGTGTGTGTGTGTGTGTGTGTGTGTGTCTGTATATGTCATTATATATATGTATATATGCATATATTAGACCAATATATATCCCCAAAGATAAAGAGAAGACAAGAAAAATAAAGGTAAAACATGTACATGTATGAAATTGTCAAATAATAACAAATAATATAAATGAACCCATAATTAAGAGGCAGAAAACATTTCAGGTTAACTGTCATCAAAAGAAATATGGACTAGCTACTTTAATATCACTTGAAGTAGAATTCATAATAGTAATTATAATAATACCTGTAGTTAATGAAAGCCTTTTTGTCAAATATTAGTCAAATATTAGAAAGATTATTTATAAATATTTATGCATTTAAAATAGTGCTTAAGAATACGTCAGACCGGGTGCTGGTGGTGCACGCCTTTAATCCCAGCACTGGGGAGGCAGAGGCAGGCAGATTTCTGTGAGTTCAAGGTCAGTGAGTTCCAGGAAAGGCGCAAAGCTACACAGAGAAACCCTGTCTCGAAAAACCAAAAAAACAAAAACAAAAACAAAAAAACGTTAAAGGAAAACCGATATCTGAAATAACAGCCAGAAGAAATAGACAAATTCACAATCACAGTTCTCAGTACCAATGGGCCACTATACAGAACACAAGGGTGGATGTAGCAGCCTTGAGAAGCCTTATCCGATCTGAACAAACACATGGAACACTACTCCTCACTAGACCAAATCATACCCTCTCCTAAGTATACATGAATGTTTGAACAAGATAGGTCATTTTCTGGAATACATCTTAAACTGTGGGTCATGACCCCACAGGGGGTCATGTAACTGATGTGAGGTGATAAAAAATTGGCAATAGTAAAAGGTTCCTGAGCATGCAATGATCATAATTAATTCACAATCAAACAGGAAATGAACTTGAGGTGTTTGGGCAACACCTCCTGCCACCTCACAGCACAACTTCACTGCAGCCTTCATTCTAAGCATACAACACCCACACTTCTCACTGCACATGCTACCATTCCACACAACACCAGCAAATGTATGCTATGGACTACAGTGTTTTTATATTACACTTGGGGTTTCACATTCTTACAGAAACATCATGCTTTGACTATGGAGAGCTGGGTTTATAACTCCCTACCACCACTCCTTGACATGTAAGCACCAGATTGGTTTATCAGTGGGTTGCACCATTAGAATGTTTGATTTTAAAAGTTTCTGCTTGAATTGCTGATTTGAGTTTAGTAAAAATTTTGTTTAATTAATTTTGACTGGAGATTAAAACAGAATGTTGAACACTCTCTGAAATGCCCTCTAATCACACATCTGCCATTTTATTTTATACTATGCATTTATGTAAAGCAGTGTTCTCAGTGTTGACAATTATAAATCAACATATTGATCAACTTGAAAAACATTGAAAATGCTTTGCATCCCGCAGAATCGAATATTCAGCCAAGCCTTAATGACTTCATTGAAAATATGCACATCCATCTTATTTACATGTAAATGTATTTTTATGTTTAGTGAATGGTAAAATTATATGGATACCAAATAATTATTTTAAACATTTATTTTTAAATATCTCTCTCTCTCTCTCTCTCTCTCTCTCTCTCTCTCTCTCTCTCTCTCTCTCTCTCTCCACAGAACCAGAGGATCCTCTGGAGACAGAGTTATGGGTTGTTCTGAGCTGCCTAACATGGGTGTTATGAACTGAACTTACGTCCTCTGCAAGAGCAGTATGTGCTCTTAACAACCGAGCCATGTCACTACCTCCTCAAACAATTATTTTAGAATAAAATTCCTTATGATTCATTATTAGTAAATTACACCCATTTTTGCATGCCTGTGTATCTGGGTTGCATGAAAATTTCTGGGACAAAAAGTATTCCAAAATGAATAAAAATGAAGACACCACATTTAAAACTTTATTGGATGTGGCTTTATACAGTACTTGGAAATTCATACGCTGAATGTCCCGCAGTCGACTTCTGTTTTCACGGTCAAGTACTAGAAAAATAAGAGGAAGTTAACTGCACGGTCAGCAAAGCAAAGGAAACAAGAGATAAGAGAAGAAATCAATGACACTGAGAACAGGAGAAAATAGAAAAACCCATGAGCAAAAGACCCTGTGAGAAGATTAAATCACAGAGACATCCTTCCTGTCCTGAGCCATGTGCCTTTGTGGAGTCTGAATGCTAGAAAGCCTTCTCAATGCTATCTTTGGCCTGTACACCATGCTGCCGCCCCCTGCCCCCGCCAGAAGAAAGAGAAATGGCCTGTTGAAAGTGCTAAACGTCAGTGTACCTCATCCTTCCATCCTTTGAGTTTTCCTTCTCCAGCCGGCAGCAGTACTGTTCCTACATAGGCACTGGTCAGTGTACTCGGAGCCGCGGCAGGCTCAGGACTCCTCTCTGCAGCCCTTTTCTCTGGGGTCTGTTCAGTCAAGTGTAGCTGCGCTGCTTTGCTGAGACCCTTTAACCTATTTTCCCCACCATCCCACGGGTGCTTTCTTCCCAGTGAGTCCGTCTCCTGCTTTCACATCTTTCTGTGAGTTGTCCACAGAGCTTGTCTGCTTACTTGCCCTGGTGTGAGTGGGGAGTTGTTCAGTGGAACAAAGGCAGCTTATTTGTGGCCGTGTCTGAAGAAATGACACCCCTTTGCAGACAAGCTTTAATTACCCATGGTCCCTCTGGGAAAAGGGGAGCCCTAAATGTTCCTCCCTTATCCTTGATGACATGTCGATGGCCCGCTCTTGTGCAGATAACATGTCTGCAGTATGTTCATGAGTGCAATGATTGTTCCTCCCCTCTCTTCACGTCTGCATTTCTCCATCTGGAGTTCCCCTCCCTAGGAAATTCCCTCACAGGACTAAGCTGGGCTAATTTCACACTCATCTATTTCCCACTTCACAGATGCTGTCCTTTTTTTTTTTCTAACCATCTAGTATCTTCAAGACCTTCATAAAATATGTTTCTTTAAATTCTCTTTGATTACTTCAGATAGGACCACTTATTCTTTGTTACTCTATTCTAGTTAGATTAAAGAACTTTAAGCTTATTTTATTCTGAGTGCATTTCAATTCAGATGGCATATAATTCTGGCTTCTCTCTTTGCACTTCTTTCTGCTTGCCCTTTCAAGTTGACAGGAATTTATGTCATTTATTTTTTGTGTGTGTTTTGAGAATTTTATACACAAGTACTGTATTTACATCATCTCCACCCTGACTCTTTCCCCCTCCAACTTCTATGTCCATTTCCTCACTCTCTTTCAAATTCATAACCTATTCTTCATTAATATTATTACACACATGTGAGTCCATTCAGTGTGGCTTGTGTGCACATATATGTAAGACTGACCACTTGGGACTGGATGATCTGTCAGGAAACCCATCCCTGGAGAAAACTCATTCTTCTCTCCATAGTCATTGATTGCATGCAGCTTCTCATATAGGGGACCTTGTGAAATTCCTCCATCCATGTTGGCATGTCAACTGGTATTATCATTCTACAGGTCTTGCTTAGGCAACTATATTGCTGAGATTTTATGGGACATTAATTTGAGTTTTTATTGTCTTGTGTATCAAATTGGACTTTAAACATTCATTTTTTTCTTATTATGCTTTGCTAACAATTGCAGCAAAAATATGTGTTTGATTGCTGGAGGATAGACTGTAGATGTACAATGATACAAACCCACGGTTTTCCTCAGGGAAAAATACCATATATATTTGAATACTCTGAGGAAGCAATATACTGAGTATTTCTCACATTCAGTGGTGAATTATAGCCATGACATATCAAAGTAAGTATTGTGGATGTATTTAAAAGCCTTACAAATTTCATATTTTTTGCTATTCTTCAAATGCTGCATGTCCCCAGATTTGACTCAGAAACCACTCACAGAAGCTCATGAAACATACAGAAACATGGTCAGTATGCTCCTGCCCTCGTGGTACATACAGAAACATGATCAGCATACTCCTGCCCTCATGATACATACAGAAACATGGTCAGTGTGCTCTGCCCTAATGATACATACAGAAATGTTGTCAGTGTGCTCCTGCCCCCATGATACACACAGAAACATTGTCAGTGTGCTCTTACTAAAGCCCAGCAAAGATGCACCCACTTAGAAGTTGAGTTACTTTCTCACATTAGTGAGGGGAAATGCACAGTGTAGGGAACTGTGGATTATCTCAGAAGGGAGATACATGCTTTTCTCTTATGATTTGGGTTTGTGTACAGCAGCTCTTGAGATGGTTAAAAAAGTAGGCTCTGCTCTTGTTTGGGAGCTTTCAGAAAGCAGAGACCTCTCACCTCAGTCAGTTGTATCCAGAGGAAGGCAGACTCAACTGAGGCTGAAATTACCCATTCCCATGGACTAGCACAGGAAAATTTTTAGACATTTGTGTGCTTTGGACAACAATATTTTTAGGTGAATATGATTTTGAAGTGGTTTTGTGTTTGTCTTTGTGTGCATGTGCACCTGTGTGTGTTTGTGCAATTGGAGGCCAGAGGTTGACATCAAAGGTGTTCCTCAATCATTTCTGTGCTGATTTTCTTCACAGAGTCTTTCATTGATCCTGGAGCCATGAATTTGGCTCAACTGGCTTGCCAGAAAACCCCAGGGATCCCCCCACCCCGTTTCTATCTTCACAGCCCTGGGATTATTAGCAGCGCTGTTCTGCCTGTGTTTGTTACGTGGTGCTGAGGACCAAACTCAAGCTTGCACAGAAAGAACTTTCCTGACTGATCCCTCTTCCCAGCCCTGTGTCTTTATCTTGATCCATCACAATTACAAATGGTCCTTGTTTGATATTGGATATTTCTGAAGTGTCTTACAGGAATGAATGCTGAGGTTTAGCCACAAGCTCTTGGCCATCTTCTGGTTTTTAGAGTCATGATTTGTTTTCCCTAAGGTAGATTAAAAGATTTAAGAATATACTAGTTTGTTAATACAAAAAAAGAATGATTAATATACAAAATAAATACAATCCAAGGGAGAGTTCTCTAGAGAAATAACTGTACATCTTATTGGTTCTGTTTTCTATCTGTGTGTATAATCCTGAGATAAATATCCATGCATATCTGTATGCATATATATGCACATATTTGTAATATGTTATGTATTTTCTAGAAAATGTACATAAACAGGCATTTCAACAGGGTTGATATATAGAGATAGAAACCCTGCAACTGAGCAGACACAGCTTTTCTTGTTGGCCATCATAAAATAGATATGTCCATGGGTCCAAGCGCAAGTCTGCTTTCAAAGTGACACATCTATTAGCATGGTCTTTGTAAACAGACCCCACTGTGTTCCTGTATCCTAGTCACATTAGACACATTGCAGTACACCCCAAGGTTTAGCTTCTATAGGGGAGGCTGCTTCAGTTGTTTGCATAGGCTCCGGGGTGACCAGACTTCAGGAGCTCACGGCAAAAATATCCATTTTGTTCTCTCTGACCTTTTGTGTTGAGCATGTGAGCATGTCCATTTACAGGATGTCATATGCCTTGGGGTTTATTTAATAATTAAGGTTTATTAGTGTGAGTTAGTTTGATAAAAACCATACACCAAAAATGGCTCAGAAATCCACTGAAGAATAGATCTTGCAGCCTCTCATTTATTTGTAGACAGTAATTGCTTTAATAACAATTGAGAGGTAGCTATGTTTGGCTGAGATGTGTGGGAAGTCTCTTCCTGGTTTCATTAGCAATTCTGGACTTCCAGAAAGAAGTAGTAAGCATTGGTTTTAAAGTTTCACAAAGTCACCTGTACTTTTTTTATTTTGAGTTTTTATTTTTTTGCTTCATTCTTACATTACTATGCGTATATTTCCTGTTCCTTCAATTATTCTTCCAACTCCTTGTAGGTTGAAGTTATTTGACTTATTTTTAAATAGTAATTTTGCATTTGTGGCTGAGGTTTTTTTTTTTTGCTGCATTCTTACATTACTATGTGTATATTTCTTGTTCCTTCAATTATTCTTCCAACTCCTTGTAGGTTGAAGTTATTTGATTTATTTTTAAATAGTAATTCTCAATCATGTGTGTTGCATAAAGCTGAGGTATATAGCACTGAAAGAAATAATAAAAGGACAAACGAAGAAAGGAAGAAATATATGTGATAACTGAACAAATACCATGTCAAAGAGAACCACAATTCATCCTGGCATACATTACAAAGGATAGCAATAAAATCAGGCATCCTGATGCTTACCTTAGATCTAACCACGCAAGAGGCTGAGGCAGGAGGATGACCACTTTTAGTCAAGCCTGAGCTATATCACTGCACCATGTCACAAGTCATACCAAACCAACCCAAACCAAACCAAACCAAACCAAACCAAACTAACAAAAAAAAATCCTACCCAAATGCCCATGAGTAGCTGGTAATACAATTTTTTTTCCCCGAAAGCTCAGTTGAGAGAGTAGGACAGCCAACTTCAGATATAAAGCAATGCCTCTTATTTATTATTTTTTCAATAGTCGGATAACCTTAGTTTTTTTTCTATTTCATACTTTCTTCTGAGGAGCAGCAAGAATACAGAGAGTAATTAGAAGAGCCAGTTTCATGTCGATGCCACTGATTTTTACTCCTTTGGTATTCAGCTACTCACTACGGTTCAAATATTTGCTTTTTTAATCTGGAGAGAAGAAAAGTGATTCCTAATCTGCCTGTTAATGCAGTGGTCTATAGATGTGATGGATGTTTGTACATAGTAAGTCTGTGTAAGGTGAGGGATATTCCGTTGTGATTGTCTCAGGCCTGGAGGAACAATGATACTTTCTTAACTACTTATCTAGAAACTCTGGCTTTATGTGAATTTACATCTCCTGAAGCCTACTTGAGACTGTAAATACCAGGTGAGCTAAACATGGAAGCAATTACCCAGTTAATTTAGAGTTCTAGCAGGCCATCGTGTGAAGTCCAGGTTACAGTCTTCCGATCTACAATGGCACAGGATAAACACTCCATTTGGAGAGTTCCAGCGATGGACTGAATGCACTCTGCATTGTGAGATGAAAACCAGACTTTACGGTTCACAGGTTTCATGGTGGGATGCAGGTGTCAAGTTGAAAAGGATGGATTTTTGATGATTCACTTTCTTTTTTTTCCTTTTTTTTTTTTTCTTTTTGGAGCTGAGGACCAAACCCAGGGCCTTGTGCTTGCTAGGCAAGCACTCTACCACTGAGCTAAATCCCCAACCCCTGATGATTCATTTTCATTGTCACTTTGACTGGATTTAGAATTACCTTGGAGATGTATCTCTAGGCATGACTGTGAGGCTGTTTCCAGAGGGGATTAATCAAGGAGGGAGGGCCTACCCTGAGTGTGGATGATATCCTCCCCTTGGCTGAGGTCCCAGGCTGAATGAAAAGGGAAAAAAGGTGAAAGTCAGCTTAACACTGACATTGTCCTTTGCTTCCCAGTCCATTGAGATATAAGCAAGTATAGTGAAATCCAAGGGAGTCTGCTTAAGGGGTATAGGGAGTTTATTATGATATAAATTGGAGAGAACAACTCACTAAACAGAATAAGGCAAAATTGTCACAGAGTCCTGGAAGGCTGATATTCTATCCCATGCTGCTCCTGCCTCCTTAGTCAGTCCACACCAACCAAGCCCATGAGGGAGAGAAGAGAGTGAGCATGAGTACCCTCAGGTCTTAAGCTAGCCCCGAGGCCATCCCTAGTCATCCCTACTCATCTGATCCCTAGTCAACTGATGAATCTCTGCAACTGTGCTAAAGCCACCAAGTATACCTTCCTAATAATCAGTGGGTTGAGCTCAGTCAACACATAGAAACATACACACACACACACACGCACACGCACACGCACACGCACACGCACACGCACACGCACACACACGTTTTCAAGTTTGTTACCTGGCAACAGAAGACTGAAATGTGAATGCAGAAAGAAGCAGAGGGATCAGTAAGAAGTTTATTTAGTTGCTTATGAAATCTGGGTTGAGAATTCAGGAGATGAGAAGTTGAAGTGATTAATGGTAGGCTCTGTAAATAGACTGGCAGGCTCTGAGGAAAAGAATGGAATCAAGGGTTAAGCAACATTTATCCATATTACTATATTATCTATATTACTCTTTATATGTTACATATGCTATATTAATATATTTTTATACATATTAAGATATTACTATTTATATAATTATTATAGTTACTAAGTACATTCCCAAGAGGCACGGTGTAGTTAGACTGTGACTATGGGAGTCTTTAATGAATAAGAGATATTAGCATGATGATAGATGTGATCAGCCAGAGATGAAGAATAGTTAGGGAATAGATGTGGTCCAAAGTGGTCCCTTGGTGAGTGCCAATAATGAAAAGTAAGGAAGATGCACTGAGTGTAAAAATAGGAGAATGAGAAGAAATGATCAAGATAGAAGAGTGGGAGGAATGTCTCCATGTGAATGAAGGAAGTGTGAACTGTTAAATCAATGCTCTTGAAATGACAGGTCACATGAGAAGAGGGTGTGACAATATGAATATCATTATTAAATAAGAACAAGACTGGTAGATAAAAAAGGGAGAGTGAATGATAAAAATGGAGTCAAAGAAGTTAAAAATGGTTTCATTTCCTCTTACTACTTAGGAGAAATGCATTCAAAGTTGAAGGTGCAAGGTGTTCTCCTAAGTTAGATGATATCACCTGATGACTGGGATGAGGGTGATCCAGTGAAGACCAGAAACATAGGTATGGGTGAGTGGTCCTAGGTAATTTCAGAAGCAAGCCTTGGACAAGGGGAATAAAGCTGGAATCCAGAATTCAGGTGGAGCATTGACCTGTCTGTGGCTGTTTGTCATAACACAGGACGGATGCAGAGCCCACTAGCTGGGTGCTTGATCCTTGCTGAATTAGGAAGAAGCCCTTTTGATTGTGTTCATGTTTTCAGCTGGAATGTTTTGGAGGAGTATTTGCATTGTGTTGGACAATTAGAGAGACAGCCTCTGAGTCATGAGTCATGAATGGACTAGACATTTGGAGTCATATCTGAAATTCCCAGTTTCTGTTCTGTTCATCTCCAGAAAAGTGATCTGGTCCAGACCCTCTCTTCTGATATATCATAGTCTTTTTTTTTTGTTGTTGTTGTTGTTCAAAAGTCATTGCTATGGCTCAGATGTGGTTTTAGTGTATTCTGTACACAATGCATAGTTCAAAGAGAAGTATATTTAAAAAGATCTAGTCAAATACAATTTGGTGCTTTTGGATACTTTCCTGGAAAGAATTAAAATAGTTCTCATGGGGACCGAGTTAGGTCTCTCAGAGTTTTTTTTTTTTTTTTTTTTTAAATAAAAAGTTAAGATTTGCTTTTCACACTCTGTCTTCCTGCCTTAACATCTAATATCTCCCTCTCACAGATACTTATACATTGGAGCCTTCTGACATGATTGACACAGCCAAGGGGTTCCTTAGAAGAGCCCAGCAGATATTAACATCATGCTATATAGATCTCCAAAACTGTGAGTATACATTATTTCCTGTATAGGGTACTTGGCTTCAGGTATTCTGTTATAGCAATGGAAAATGGACTACTGTAGTTATGAAACTGTTCAGAACTACTGTTGCTGTAGAACTGATGGAGGTAGGCTATGTGAAATAATTCCAATCCAATATCTTTTGAGCACAGATTTAGGATGTGCAACTGACTAAGGTATGGTCCAGGACACTTTATTAGACTCTGTCAAGGCAGGCTACTGAAGTACCTTTGCCTGCCATTGTGAAAGCTTTAATGGTGACATATAGCAGAGTTATTGCAGAGGAAGTAATTCCATGCTGGAAAGGGAAATGGAACTGGGCTGTTTCTGTCAAGCTGTTCGTACTGTTCAGGTGTCAGGGTAGCTTCATGTTCTTTGGGGAATTTAAATTATTTCCTTATTAACATTCTGTCGTGCTTCACCTACATTCTTGCTAACATGTTCTCATCTGTCAAAATGAAAAAGGTGACTTTGTTTTCCTTTCCAGTTAGTTCTTTATTTATAAATGAGTTATAGAAAAAGAGATAAGAAGGCCTTTATTTTATGAATAGTTAGGGTTTTAAGTGGTGTCCAGAAAACTCTGAAGCATTATCTCACTATATTCCTTAGAAACAAGTTAAAAATACTTAGCATCTATCTGTCTGCCTATCTTTCTGTCTGTCTGTCTATCTATCTATCTATCTATCTATCTATCTATCTATCTATCTATCATCTATCTTTCCATCTATCTATCGTCTATCTACCTACTGTTTTAATTATTTTTGTGTTAGGGTTACCAAAATATCTAACAGCAACAACTTAAAGGAAGGGTGACTTTGGCCCATGGCTTCTGAGAGTCTTGGAAAACATGGTAGCAGGTATGTGTGGCAGAGGTTCCTTCTATTTTGGAAAAGCAGGAATAAGAGAGTGTAAGTTAGAACGAGGTGTGGGTATAGCCTTCAGATGTCTCTCTCCAGTGTCCTGTTCCCACCAGTGGGTCCCACAGCATTCAAAACAGTGGGATAGCCTGGAAACCTAGTGATAAAAACATAAGTTTTGTGGCAGGGAGCATTTCAGATCCCAATAATAACTATTTTTATGCCCTCAAAAGTTCCTGGCTTTCTCATAATTCCCCTAATGCAAAATGTGTTAACTTCAACTTTAAGATTACGCTGCTTTAATAGTTTCAAATGCTGTTCAAATTTCAGAGTCAAAGTCTCTTCTGAGGCTCAAGGCTGTCTCTTAGCTTTGAGACCCTGTAAAATGAAAGAGAAAGCTTGCAGTGCACAATGGTTATGAAGGAAACATTCTATTACAAAGGGAACAATGGATTTATGGCAAGGAACCACTGGCCCAAACCAAGACCAAAGCTCTGAGTCTAGCATCTGGGGCATGTGGTGGTATAGTGTGAGTTCCAGTGGGTCTGGGTAATCCCATTTCCGTGGACCTGTGTCCTATGCCACGTGAGATCTCTCTTGAGCTGGCTTTGCATTTTGCCTGGCTGCTTCCTTGGCAGATGTTCTTCATCCCTGTCATCTCCTGGGGCCTCCGTGGCAACTTAGACTTCACTTTAAAAGCTTCATACAACATTAGGAGTCCCACAAGAAGGCCAAACTACACAAGCATAACATATATGCAGAGAGTCTAGGTCAGACCCTGATTGTCAGTTCAGTCTCTGTGAGCCCCTATGAGCCCAGGTTAGTTGATTCTGTGGGTTTTCTTGTGGTACCCTTGATCCCTCTGGCTCCTACAATCCTTCCTCCCCCTCTGCCATGGGATTCACCAAACTCTGCCTAATGTTTGTCTCTGGGTCTCTGCATCTGTTTCCATCAATTGCTGGATGAAGCCTCTCTGATGGTGATGATGCTAGGCTCCTGTCTAGGAGTATCAGTAGGAATCATTTCATTGACTTTTTGTTTTGTTTTTGCTGGTCATGTTTGGTTCTCTGGGATATCCTGCCTCTGGTTTCTGGACCTCTTGGCAATGTCAGGAGTAAGGTCCCTCTTGGGGCATGGGTCTCAAGCTGAATGAGTCATTGGTTGGCCACTCCCACAATTTCTACACTACCTTTATCCCAGCACATCTTGCAGGCAGGACAAATTGTAGGTCAAAAGTTTTGTGGCTGGGTTGGTGTCCCAGTTCCTCCCCTGGAAGCCTTGCCTGGTTACAGGAGATGGCCCGTGCAGGCTCCTTATCCCCCCATTTCTAGGAGTCTTAGCTAGGGTTGCCCTCAGATTCCTGGGAGTTTCCATTGTACTAGGTTTCTAGCTCATCCCTGAGATGACTCCCCAATTATCTTTCCCAGTACTCTCTCCATCTTCTCCCTACCCTACCTGATCCCACTTGCTCCCATCCCCACTCACCCCTACTCTACCCAGGATATCTACTGTATTTCCCCTTCCCAGGGAGATTCATGCACCACCACCACCCCCAGACCTCTTTGTTACTTAGCCTCTCTGGGTCTGTGGATTGCAGCACGTTTTCTAGTTCCATTCATTTGCCTGCAAATTTCATGATGCTATTTTTTTTTAACAGCTGAGGAGTACTCCATTGTGTAAATGTACCACATTTCCTATATCCATTCCTCAGTTGAGGGAGCAGGGGCTATCCTGACTCTTTCACCTCCTTTTGGGACCCTTTCCCCGCTACTGGGTTGCCTCATCCAGTCTTAATATGAGGTGAGGTGCCTAGTCTTATTGCAAGTTGATATGCCATGTTTGGTTAATATCCCTGGGAGGCCTGCCTTGTTCTGAAGGGAAAGGAGAAGGAGTGGATCATGGAGGGTGGGGAAGTTGGGGGGCAATGGCAGGGGAGGAGGGAAGGGAAACTGAGGTTGGGATATAATATATGAGAGAAGAATAAATAAATAAATAAATAAACTTAATACATAACCTGCACAGCAGATCTTTGCAAGGAGTTCAGTCCTTCTACACATTTCTGGTTCTCAGACACATTTCTTTGGATCCTTGGTGTAAGCCACTGCAACCTTATAACTCGTGCATTTGGCATGCCTGAAAATCCAGCAGCATACAAATGAGGCTGACTTCCTTCAGCTAATATGGAAAATGGACAGGCCTCATTTTGTCCCAGCTCTAGTTCTTCTTAATCCCTAAATGTCTGATTCCAGAACAATATGTCAGCATCTGACACCTTTGCAGAAGTGCTTCCCAGAGGTTATGTCCTTTCAGGTGTGCCCCCCCCCCCAGGCATTCTCCTTTCAAATGAATGGCTTTAAAATGAAATTATATTCTTATGTACCTTGGGGCCTTCAATGGGAGGACACTCTCCAAGACACCTTTCTTATTGTTTCAATGGTAAGTGCCTGGTTTCTTTTTAACGCTGCTAATATCTTTAACACCGTAGCTGCTTCAGCTAAAACTACCGAGTCCATACTCCTCGCTCACCAAGCTGTAGAGAACCCTGAAAGTAAGATTCATAATAGAGGTTATGATTTCTCCAACAATTGGAAAATGAACTTTTATATTTTCACATTGAACCTATACAACAGCATATTTTTTTCAAATAATTCTGTTCTTTTTTTCTTCCAGTTCTCTTTCAGCAATAACCATTGTAGAGCCATATGAATACTGTCCTGACATTTTCTCTGCTAAATCAATTAGCCCATTACTTTTATATTCAGCCTCACCCAAATTTTCAGGTCATGAAGGGAATGTAGTCAGATCAGAATATAGTCTAAATCACCAGTAGCCCAATTTCTGATAGTTTTTTTTTCCCATCTGAAATTTCATGAACATAGTCTTCATCATCTACATTTCTGTCAGAACTCTGGTCTCCAAACTCTCACTAGAATAACCCATTAAGTTCTGTCTACATTACTGTAAGACTTCTCTAAACCACATCTTCAAACTCTTCTATAGTTCTGTAGATAAGTTCCAAAGACCTGAGAACCTCATGGCCATGTTTGTTACAGTGATAAACACGTTACTTTGTCACTCATTTCTGGTATTATTTGTATGTGATTGTAAGCAAATCACCTGCCCAAAACAACTTAAAAGAAGAAAGGTTTAACTTGCTCACAGTCTCAACGAGGGGCAGCCTCAGTTCTTCATAGCATGAAGTGGACATCCGCAGAAGCTTATGGTAGAGGCTCCAGGAAGCAGAGAACACAGTCTGAAATTACGGAGAGAGAGAATCCTATAATTCTCACCCCTTACTTCTTTTAGCCAAACCCACATCCTAAAGGCTCCACCGCCTTCAATATACTAATACAACAAGCTGGGACCAAGTTACCAAAACATGAGTCTCTGGGGGCATTTTGGATTCAAACAATAAGTCTATGTATGTATGTATGTATGTATGTATGTATATGTATGTGTGTGTATGTATGTATGTGTGTGTATGTATGTATGTATGTATGTATGTATGTATGTATGTATGTATATATGTATCTACCCACCCATCCATCCATGGAGGTTTGAATGAGAATGGCTCTCACAGTCATATATATTTTTGATTCCCAGTTGGTAGAACTGTTTTAGAAGGATTAGGAGGTGTGGCCTTGTTGGAGGAGGTGTGTCACTGGGGGTAGGCTTTGAGGTTTCAAAATCCCACACCAGGCCCAGCCTTGCTCTCCGCCTCCTGCCTGAAGATCAGGATGTAAGCTCTTAGCTATTGCTCTAGCACCATGTCTGCCTCCCTGCCACTGTGCTCCCCGCCATGATGATCATGGACTAACTCTCTGAAACTGTAAGCCAGCCCCAATTAAATGCTGGGTCTATAAGTTGCTTTGGACTTGTTGTTTTGTCATGGTAATGGAATAGTAACTAAGGCACCATCCATCTGCTTTTTAATTTCTCTGTCCATATGTCCCATGATCCTTTACAGAATCATGCTCTTTCAGTAGATAAGTGTTCAGTTATTTGAGCAGTAAGTTAAAAAAGGTAGCTGACACTCACGAACTGGACTGTTTATTGTCCTCTTATGAAACAAATGAAGTATTTAGTATAGAGTATACATGTGGGGACGGCCAGTGATAAGACCCTGGGTAAATAGAGATACCTGCAATTTGCCTTTCTCCATGGTGAAAAGAGAAATTACAATGTTTAAGGTCTTAGGTAAAACCATAGCTATATCAAAATAGTCTTATTAGTCAGAGCAGCAACTTTTGATGTATCATGAAATATACTGACATAGAGGATGCATTTATAAAAGATAAATTTTTGATGGGGGTTCAGAAATGCTGTAAGTGTTCTGATGTTAAACCATTTGGCCAGTTTCAGAATGTCGTTTTCTGCTCTCACATATATTTGTAATTTTAGAACAAATGTAAGATATTTCTCTTGTGGATAAAAACATCTGGCTTTGAGTCACTGAGTTGTCTAATGGAACAAGCAGCAGAAGCATTCCAGAGTGATAATGGACAGGCAATTTGAGCACACTATTTAGCTTACTTAGCTCCTCTAGGGAGCAGATATTTCATCGTGTGGAATAAGAATTAGCTTTAGAAGGGGCAGCGATAACACTAGAATTTCCCAGATCTTTGCCTCTAGAGACACTACCTAATCCAAGTATTGAACCTTTGGAAATGGGGATGGTGAGTACCCACAGACTAAAATTTAAATTCAGATCAAAGCAAGGGATTTAATAAATTGCTATGGCCAGGCATAACTGAACGTCAGCTATACTGCCAGGATGACAATGAGTTCTACATATTCCCCACAAAGACCAAACGTGTCTTAAGGATGCTGACCACAGTAAAGCTTCAATTTATAAATAGAATATAAAAGAGATATTATTTGGGCTTGCAATATAAATCTTGGAGGACATAATTATAATTACAACATGATTAACAATATTAAAGAACTCTGGTTTTCATCTTATTACCTATGAATTGGAGCTTATGCCCTGAATGTATAATTTAAGTGTCTTGGAGTATTTTATATTTCCCTTAGCTTACATATTGTACTGAAATGATCTGGAATATTTCAGGTCCATTGATGCTAAATAGACACTTATTATGAGTTCAGGCATTTTGCAGAATTAATAGGAAACTGTTTGAGGAGAGCAATTCTAGGTGTCTCAAGATCAGACTGGAGAATAGGAAAAAAGCTGTCCAGATAAGTAACTGTGAAGGTAAGTCATGGCAATGTTTGTCATAAGGGAAGCATGACTTTTCTCTTTCACATATGTATGCTTTATTGGGAGGACTCAGGCATCTGGTCTTAATTTTGCCTGTCTGCAATGGGCAATAAAGGTCTTCCAGTAAAAAAACTGACTAAAACAT
The DNA here is from genome assembly GCA_902168405.1 of Peromyscus aztecus. Classification (NCBI taxonomy): domain Eukaryota; kingdom Metazoa; phylum Chordata; class Mammalia; order Rodentia; family Cricetidae; genus Peromyscus; species Peromyscus aztecus. Next base: position 13,777 of record CABHPQ010000762.1, on the reverse strand, counting down.
CTTTCTTCAAAAGAAATCATAGGGTCACAGTTTGTAAGTTTCAGTCTTGGCAATTGTAAGTGACCTTGAATTGAGAAACTCAGAAATTAAATCCGAGAGGAAATAGTCAACAGCATCATTCTAACCCTACGGTTTATGTTAAATATCTTAGGGGAAAAACAAGCAAAAAAAATCCAGTAGAAAGCAACTTTCTTCTAGAAAAAAATGGTATTTTTAGATGTTTGGGTAAGGCCAGCTCTCCAGATGTCCCATTTTCCTCCATAAATAATGACTAATGCTTAAAAAAAAGTAGTGTTGGACTCACAAGGAGTTTGGGGTTTTGTCAGAAGGACCTGTGTGGACCATTGGATTGTTTGTTTGTGATTCTGGAATGAGTTCTGGAAAGCAGCTGGGAGTGCCTTTCCTCAGTTGAGTGTGTAGGACTCCACCCCCATTGACCACAGAAAGGAGGAAGCAGGTGAAATGGACCAACTTCTCTTCTGGACTGGAGGGGGCGCATTGATAGTTTTGAGAGGATGTGAGGGTTACACCAGTAGGAAGTATGCTCACTTTTGGGTGCTGCTATGTGTAGCATGAATTGTTATAAGGGTCTTATTAATAAAAACAAACCCGGAGCCAGGTATTGGGGTGAATGCTGAAAGATCAGAGAAACAGAACACAAGCCACAGCTAACCTCACCTCGCCAATTCCTCAGCTGATCTCATTTCCTTAAACTGGAAGCCTCTGTATACTCATCTGAATGGATCTCAGCTGAACTGCTGCTCAAAAGCCAAAAAGCTTAACCAGGCTCGAGTTCCTGGTCCTCACGCCTTATATACCTTTCTGCTTCCTGCCATCATTTCCTGGGATTAAAGGCATGAGTCACCATGCCTGGCTGTTTCCAGTGTGGCCTTGAACTCACAGAGATCCAGACGGATCTCTGCCTTTGGAATGCTAGGATTAAAGGCACGTGTGCCACCATTTTCTGGCCTCTATGTCTATCTAGTGGCTGTTCTGTTCTCTGATCCCAGATAAGTTTATTAGGGTGCACAATATTTTGGGGAACGCAATATCACCACAGCTATGGACATGTCAACAAAGTTAAGTTGATGGAGTAAGTGATGGGGCACATCATGGAAGAGGATGCCACACTGGTGAGGGTGGTTGACAGTATGAGCAGACATTGGGTATAACAGAATCGACTGTGTAAGCAGATTAAAAGTTCTATGAGACACCTTCTAGCTTTTCAGGAAAAATATAAATACCACACCTGAAAGACCATTCTCTACTTAGCGCAGTTTCTCCACTGAAAAGGCTCAGTGGATGAATCCTGGAAATATATCACCATGAGACTGACAACCAAGGAAGTCAAAGAACATGAGCAACCTCAAAGCCTACAGTAAAAACACAGAGATATTCGTTGCCGAATGGTGAAGGATTTGGCTTACAGAACCAGGAAATAAATACGTGAATAATTCAGAAGGGAAAAGAGCATATAACAAATTCAGATTTCTTCTGAGTCATTTGGTTGTAAATCCTGACCAGTGACAGGGAAGTTGACTTCTGTACCTTATATACAGCCAAGACATTATGGAAGTATTATTAGAAAGAGATGAAATCAGTCAGCTTTATTTGGAAAATCATGGTGGAAACAATAACAACAACAAAAAGACAAAATAAGCACAGAGAGTTCATTTTATTAAATGATATAATTGAAACACACAACCATAAAGACTGGTCAAGTTAACTGGGTACCAAGGGATGCTTTGATATGTGAATATACTATGCAGTGATTAAGTCAGGCTAACTCTGCCATTTCCCTGCAGAAGCTGCCAGTTCTTTATGATTAAAACATTCTTTTATTTCTTCTAGCTTGTTGAAAAACCGTGTAGCATTGTTCTTGTTAAATCCACCCTGCTTCAGAAGACCATGTGGAGCTTCCTCCTCTGGTGTAACTGGCATTGATGGAACATTCTTCCTCTTCCGTTGTTAAGGACATGAGCGATGAGCTGGGGAGATATGGCAGCAGGTAAGAGTGCTTGCTGCACAGAGGTGAGCTGAGCTCAAGTCCTCAGTACCAACATGAGAAAGTCCAAGATGACTGCGTGTACCTGTAACCCCAGCGCTGTCAGGGTGGGGGCAGAGATGGTAGGATTTCTGGAGCTTGTTGGTTCCAGCTTAGCTCCACATTCAGTGAGAGAACCCTGTGTCAAAGGGATGAGGCGGAAATGATTGAACAGTATATCCAATGTCTTCAGCCAGCCTCTTCACACCCACACAGCCACTCATATCCTCAACATGTACGTACATATGTATCAAACATTATGCATAAATCATACACAAAAATATTTTCAAAGACTACAAGTTAGCAAGGTATCGTGAGATGCAATAAATATGCAATGAATAGACACTTGAAGCTTAAACAGAGGTTTTTTTTTTTTTTTTTTTTTTAGAAAGGAAACAAAATACATTTTAAACATAGAGAAATTCAGACAGAAATTTGAAATTGATTTTTTAAAAAATAGATTATTTGTGCTGTTTGGTTTTGTCAAATTGACACAAACCTAGATGTATCTGGGAAGAGGTGATCTTAATTGAGAAAATTCCTCTATAGGATTGGCCTGTAGGCAAGTCTGTTGGGCACTGTCTTGATTAATGATTGATGTGGAAGACCAACCCTGGGCAGGTGGTCCTGGGGTGTATAAGGGAGGAGGCTGAGCAAGCCATGAGGAGCAAGTCAGCAAGCAGCACTCCTCCATGGCCTCTTCATGAGGTTCTGCCTCTAGGATCTGGCCTTGAGCTCCTGCCCTGACTTTCCATCATGATGGACTGTAAGCTGTAAATTAAAATAAACCCTTTTCTCCACAAGTTGTTTTTAGTCATACATTTTATCACAGCAATAGAAACTCTAATGAAGCTTAAGTTCAGTGGAAGGATATTGGGCAAAATAAAATATTTAAAAGACAAAATATAAATTGCATATTTAATTAAAAAAGAAATGGAAAGCTGACAAAGCCCATAACCATTTACAAAATTGAATCTGGTTAAAATTTTTCTCCTGGGATGAACATTTGAGTCACATAACTGTACATACAGGCTGACTTTAAAAACATTTTTTTAAGGAAATGTTATATTGCAATGTTGTGTAAACTATTCACAATAATAGAAGGGATAAAAAGACCCAAATGTAGGAAAGACAAATTGACAAATTTAGGCAGGCAAAACAGAACAGATACAAAAGACAGAATTGTTGAAGAGGAAAAGCTTAATGGAAATGCTGCGAAAATGGGTTGGACATGACAAAACATTGACTTTGGATTTTGATCACGTGTTAATACATAAATCACTTTGGGGAGCTTAAAGCTTTAAATCTAAAATGAAAAGAAAAATCCATACACAGTTTCGTCTCTGTGATTTTAGGAAGGGAATTAAAGAAAGGATTTATAAAGTGATAGTAATGCTTAAGAAAAACTTAATAGAATTTTCTAAATCTGGAGTCCTTCTCCATGAAAAATGCTACTAGAAAAAGTGAAAAAGCAAAAGAGAGAGGAAGATTTTTATAACGCATACCTGATGACAACTGTCCAGAACACCCAAAGAAAACCTTAAAGCAACATAAATAACCTCAAAGGGTAGGGCATGTTTAAAGACATATTGCATATATTCTATGCATTTCAAGGACTGCATAGGAATGTGAGAAGGGGTTAGAAAAGATGGATACAAGTAGAAATAAACCAGTAAAAGTGATTTATATGATTAAAGTTAGAAATAAATGATAGAGGATAAGGACAAAAATATAGATGAGGAAATCCAGTCCAATCCAAAGCCCGCTCATGCTCTCTCTCTCTTCCTCTCTCCCTCACATCTCTCCCTTTCTCCCCCTCCTGCTATAATAGGGCAGACAGAGGAAGTATGAACCTACACTACAGTGAAATAAGAGATATAATCAGATACATGACACGTGTCACAATAATTATAAAAGAATAAACATTATTTGAAATACATGGCAAAGGTTTTAAAAGCCTTTAAGGGAGTGAGGCGCTGATAAATCAATCAATGTTGAATACTTCGTTGACTAAGAAAAAGGACTTGCCATTCAATACAACAGTGCTTTGTATGGGTTGTGTGAGTGTGTTTGTGTGTGTGTGTGTGTGTGTGTGTGTGTGTGTAAATGTATATTTGTCTTTATAAGTATTTATGCTCTTTGTCTTATTTATTTGTTTTGTAATTACACACTTGTCTTTAATTTGACCTTTGTTGTTTCTCCAGTGTAAGCTGACATTGATATTAGAGGGTAAAGGTGACAGGAAGGAGAGGTACAAAGTAGAGCCACAGCAGGATAAACAGATTTAGACTGTAATTTAAGTACACTATTATGTACTATAAATATGCTGATAGTATATATTCATATTAATGCAGTGCGTTATATTTAACACAATATGATGAGCCCGTTATAATTTTACCTAATCCAAATGCAGGATTTTTTTGAGGCAAGTTAAAAAAAACCACTTACAGCTATCCTTACTTACAGTTGATTCTGTCCCAGCTGGGGTGGTGATAAATAAATCACCTCATTCAAAGTTTTCTTTCTTCCTTCTCACCTTCAATATTTTTATGTCCCACAGAAGCGCAGCACAGTATCTGAGTTAGAGTGCAAGAATAGGTACAATTCACACACACACACACACACACACACACACACACACACACACACACAC
>CABHPQ010000761.1:14642-40823 GCA_902168405.1 Peromyscus aztecus | reverse complement strand
AAAAAAAAAAAAAAAAAAAGACTGCAGGGTTGCAATACCAGAAGTCTCCGGAAGAGGGAGCACAGGGCAGAGACCGCTGGAGAAAAATCCAGGAAGGTTTTCCTCAGCCTGTTGGGGGCAACTGTTTCTTTTAACATTGGGTGAGGGTTCTTTTTTTTTTTTTTTTTTTTGGTAACTTCATTCTGTAAATGAGAGACTCATAGTGACGTCAAGGCAAAGGAAACTCAAACAGGAGAATTTTGGTTAAACAGAAAAGTCATAACCCCCCACTCTTGTTGACGACCCCATAATGGAAGCTGGGTCAGTGAAGAGACATGTCCCTGGATAATGTCTGTTGCAGAGCGAGGAGGGATAGCTACGAGTGTTCTGTTCCTGGAGTTAACCATCCACGAGGCGGGGGCATTTTTCAGTTCTGAACCCGCCAGGCTGGGCAGCAGGGAGCCTAGACGGCTCGGACCCCTCCCCTTCTCTGGAGTCACCATAAGCCCCTAAACCGCTGCCCATTGCCCTCTAAGGATTTCTCCCGCAAGAGAACTGGAGGCCTTTTCAAAAGAGGCTTAAGTTACTCTCTCGGCTCCTACAACCACAGAAGCTTCTGGAAACTTGACCCTCTGGAGCTCAGCTGCCATGAGACGCCCCCCGCCCCACGCTCATCTCAGGAGGCTTGCTGTTGTACCACCTTAATCCATCCACCCACACATGCACCCCCATCCTGCTTGATCCTCCTTAAAAGGGCACGGACGCCATCCTGGAGAGGAATGTAGGGACCCTACTCATCCTGTCAGGGTCTGGATGTGGGGGAGAGTCCTTCAGAAATAGCTGCGGTCTTGAGCCTTTGGGGAAAGCTGCCCTTTGCAGTTTCTTTGGCATCAGAAAGAGGGCCCAGCTCCGGGCTCAGGGCTCAGGGCTCAGGGCTCAGGGCTTTACTCAGGGGTTCTGCAGGGTTGCTGGCCCTGTCCAGAGGCCCTCCCATTTCGGTTACCAGACACCACACCAGCGCATTGAAGGGACCACAGCCAAGGTGGTAATCGGAGGGCTCTGAGGAACCTTTACCCTGGGGAATTCCTTGTTCTGCAAACCCTGCTTGAGAATTTTCTCTTCAATGTTGAAACCTTTATTACAAGGCAGCTACGGGGTGGGGGAATCCCGTGCAGCTCGCTCAACTTCACAAGATATCCAGGAGGAGGTCATTTGTGTCACTGATACTGTCATCAAAAGGAGCCAAAGGTGCCATTTTGCAGGCCCAGGAGCCAAGTGAGGTTGTGGGGGACTAGGGCCACAAAGGTGGGTACAGAAGAATCTCCACTTTGGGAAACAGGAATGCGCAGCTTAAGGATGTCCTTCTCCCTGCCTTCTTAGCTCTAGCTCCCCAGAGCCAGCGAGCACCATGATGCCCTCAGACTGGAGCACTAACTCCAGAGTGTTGATAAACACAGGCTTAGGAAAAAAAAAAAATCACCAAGCTCGTTAGAAGGAGCTCATTAGGACTTGTTGACATGAAACCCATTAGACCAATTAACATTCCATTAACGGCCTGGGGCACCAAGGGGTTAATGCTGCTGGGCAGTAATTGGGCAGGGGTGTAGGGGTTGGGGGCTCAAGGCCTTAAGGATGAGAAACAAAGTCTAATTGGGAACTGTCTGGCCAGCTGGCCTGACAGCATTTGTTCCTGGCCCCTGACCCTAGCTGGGACTAAATTGTATCCTTGCATCCGGTGCTGAGGTAGGAGAAAGAAGGAAAGCCTAAATTTGCTCTGGCCCTTCCCTGTCACACGCTCCTCTGCTTCAGACTGGAGGCTGGGCAGGTGGTTGGTCTAAGAACAAGGGGGAGGGGCGCTTCCACCCTCTGACCCTGATGGTTCTGTTTCCTTCATCTGTGACATCCCCCCTCCTCCACTCCCTCTGTCTTGTTTTATTCATTTTTATATTTTACTTTTGAAACAAGGGTCTCCTTAAGTAGCCCAGGCTAGCCTTGGACTCACTATCCTGCTGCCTCAGCCTTTAGGGTGAGTTCTAGAATTACAGATGTCCACCACCGTATCTGGTTGGTCCAGTATCTTTTTTAGCTCTGGGAAGTGAGTACCCTCGCCTCTTCTGGGACTGGTTTTCTGCAATGTTACCTACTTTTTCTAAGTAGAAAAACAAGGGAAGTTTCAGAGCTTAACGCATTCCTGGAGTGTTGGGGTGGCTTGGGTTTTCTGCCACCCTCCAATAAGCAAAGCAGTTAAGAGAGCTCCCAGAACATCCTCTAGGAGCCCTGTTCCCCCTCCCTCTCTCTCTCTGTCTCCCTCCCTACCTCCCCTCCTCTCCCTCCCTCCCTGTCTCCTTCCATCCCTCTCTTCTCTCCCCCTCTCCTTCCCTCCCTCCCTCTCTCTGTCTTTCCGAGGGCTTCCTTGCTCAGTACAAGTAGAGCCTATGAAGGTCTCACTCCGTGGCTGAGTCCCAGTTTCCCAACCTGCAAAATCAGTTGAATAAGATCTACAAGGTCATCCTCAACTCCTAAACCCCAGGCTCTAGTCTGTGCTCAGGGTTCAAAAGTCTAAATTCTACAACCTGTAGACTTTCTTGTTCAAGCCACTTTTCCCTTTTGGATTGCAGAATAAAGGAAGCCCCCAACATCTGCAAAATCATTGCTCACAATTAGCCCTCCATACATGCTTACTAACTTGAATGGCAACAATTGGACTGTAGCTTCATTCCAAGGGTCAGTGGTTCCCTTCCTCCCCCAGTCCACATGCAAGTGGAGGTGGGGGAGGGTCCTGAAGCCAGCAAAGCCGAACCCTCCCTCATCCTAGCCCATAGCCTCCACCTGCATCCCCAAAGCCTCCCCTCTCCGTGCAGCTGCCCAGACCAGCAGTTCTGACGTCTAGACAGATTTGCAGGAGGCTGAAATAACACTGTGAACTCAGTAGGCGGGGCTGACAGGCTGCATTACTAACCTGGCTGCCTTTAGCTTCTCCCTCAGGGGCAGCTGCCTGAACCTTGGCCCTGTCATACTTTCTTTTCCTTCAACGACCAGGCTTGTCCCCCTGTGACAGACTCCAGTCCAGCTCCCTTCCCAGAAGCCACCTGTAGGTGGCGTCGTAGGGCCCCTCTTTAATTTCGTTATATAATATAACCTGTTTACTAAATCAAGTAATCAGTCGCCTCAGGATTTACAGCTTCGGATGTGTATAGAGAATTGGACTTTGAGTCAAATTTAAAAACAAATAAAAATGAGAGGCAGCTGTTGCTGATAGTGTGATATTCATCTTTTGGAAACAAATTCACCCCAGTACTATAAATTATGCCTGGAAAAAAAGTGTTGTTGGTGGGAAGGAATTGGCTAGGTCTCCTCTGCTGGCAACTCAGAGCGATGAATCTTGAAATAACGGTGTCAACCTGTCACTGATTTCATGTGACTCTGTGGATTTATCTAAAGAAACGCAGGCGCGCGTGTGCACACACACACACACACACACACACATACACACACACATACACATGCTCCCTAGGTCTCTGTAAAACTCAGTAAAGGCTAGAAACTGCACACTGGAAGCTGAGAGTCTACAGGAACTCAGTGGTCTCTGGGATGGATGACTGGAGTCAGCATAGAGAACAGGACAGGGACCAGTCTGAGGCCAGTGGGGACTGAAGGAGGATGGAGTGGAAATGAGATGCACCAGTGGGCTACAAAGTTCTAAGATGTGAACAGGGACTTCACATCCAAGTCAGTTTCCTGACTGAAATGTTTTCAAAGGAGGGAGACGTGAAGGGTCGTTATGACGGGAGCTGAAGAATCCTTGGGAAAGACATAGGTACCCCAGGACCCTGACCCGTCAGTTATCACAACTCATCAAAAACTGCAGAATCCACTATACAAGATGATTCATGAGAGCACTGCTAAGCCTGGGAGACAGCCCCAGGACCTGAAGTCTGGTGACAGGAAGGCCATAGCCTAGCAGACACCACTTCCTCCTCCCTCTGCTTTCAGGATGTTGGGGCAACCGTCCTGCATCTAGTCAGGTCAAGCTCAGAGGGGCTGTTAAAGCCAGGCACAGGATCTGTGGTCATATCAGTAAGAGAAAGACACATGGGATAGGAACCGAGAAGGGTTTGTTCTCGGGTCTGATCCTTTCATTTGTCTGTGTCCCAAGGATGGCTTGCTCTTCAATGACTCGGGCCCAGGGACATACACTGCACCTGGCCCAGAGCCTAGGTTCTTGCAGGATGACAGTGCCACAAGGTCCATTTCTCCAGTGCCTCTCTGGTGCTTGCTTGGGACAGTCAGTGAGTGTCCACAGACCTGAGCAGGAAGCGGCAATAACAACTGGTCAGCTATAGCTCACTGTGCTAATATTCCTTTGCTACCTTTCTAGGGTTTCCTGTGTAGAAGGTGGTGGTGCCAGGCCACACCCTAGTATCATGATGCTGGTCTCCAGGGAACGGAGTGGGGACCGCAGCAGATTCCTTCAGAGATGTGAAACTCCTTTTCCCTCTCTCCTCCATCAGCCCTAAGTGCCTCAGGGAGCAAATGAGTAATGTAGACCTCCTTTTGGCTCCTCACCCCAAGGAGCAATCCTACTTCCAAGGCTCTCCACATGCCAGCTTTCTCCACCCCAAAGTCCACTTTGTTTGCCCTTACCTGGAATAACATCGTGTCACCATGTAAGTGAGCAAACGAGTCTTTTCCGAACAGCCATGTATGATCCAGCCTAGAGATGAGTACCAGTCTGCTCTAGAAACCAGCTCTGGGGTGTGTGGAGTGGTTATTTTTCTACTCCGTATCCCTTGGTCGCTATTGCATTTGGGAGGGGGTGCTTAGTGGTTCCATAAGGCAAAGAATTTGATTAAACAGGGTCTTGGATTGGACCCCTAGCCTTTGCTGGGAGCACTGGGGATTACTGAGGATCACAGTGCCTCGTCATTGCCCTCAGAACCTCCTCACTCTTCAGGGAACAGAACTCAATTTCCTCGGACTCCAGTCTGGCCAGGTTTCCCACAGAAGAGCCTACTGTCATGCTCTGTCACTAGGAGGGACACGACTCTCACTCACAGAGGTCCCAGCTTATCAGGGCCCAGAGTTCACTGGCTAGCCCCTCCCCTCAACTAGTCTTCCAGTTTAGCCGTCCTCCAGTTTGGCATGAGAACCCAGACCAGGGTCCAGAGCCCCCTTCCTCAGGGGCTCCCATTTGATCCCAGCTCAGCGGAGTGATGGAGCCTCCAGCTCCTGCCTCGCTGCCCAGCTAGCTGTCACACCTTCACCGGCTTCAAAAAGCCGCTGATATATTTTACAAACTGAAACAGCAATTTAATTCCCCCTGATAGCAGCCATTGTCCATTAGATCTTCCTACCGAGGAGCTTAACTCTAATTCCTTTCATCCAACTGCTTGCCTCTTCTCGATCTGAGAATCAATCCCATAAATAGCAGGCAAGAGTTTGCACATTACTCTCCCCCTCCAGCTTTTAGCATTTTGATGAAGATTCTCATCTCTTCTTTAAGCACTTTACAACTTGGCAATTTTTCTCCCTTTGGTTCCTTTAAACAAAATAAAACAACAACACAAAACCAGAAACGGGGCGGGGTGGGGGGGGTGGGGGGTGGGGGGAGCGGCAGTCGGCTGTAAGGGGAAGCATGGCGCTCTCAGCGCTTTCCCAGGAGGAAGGTTTGTCTTCCCCACTGCTGGGAAGCAGAGGGTGGCTCCAGCACTTCTGATGGGCTAGGCTGCTGAAAAGTGGGTGCCACTCTGCCCCAGTAGGGTATGGTTAGCCTCTTAAACCTCACCCTCACTGAAGTTGGGCCTTGCTCTTGTCAACAATGTTCAACTCACAGCAGTTTTCCCCTTCCCAAACACTCTTCTGTTGGGCTCAGAAATGGAAGCCAGGGGAAGCCCAGCTGCTGGCCTGGGGCGAGGGCCTCAGTTCCCTGCCCACCCCTAAGGCAGCCCTCTCACCTAAAGACCAATGGTGAACCCTCTGTCTTCTGTTTTGTTTTAAAACAGGCTGATGCTAAGGTTCCCTGGGGACTATTGAGAATGACAGTGCCTCGTCACTGCCAGCCACTTTAGGAGGGTGGTTTCTAACTTGACAACCTCCTGCCTCAGCCCTTCAGCGGCTGGGATCACAGTCATGCTCCACCACACCCAGTTACTCTCCTTACTTTCTCATCTCTAGCCTCCTTCGAGTCTTCCCAAACATCATGGGTAGGAGAGAGAGAGCAAGAGGCAAAGGAGGCCTTCGGGCCTTGGGTTCAACCATGTGTCTTTTCCTTTGCGTCTCCAGTGATTAGCAACAGAGGAGAGCCCTCCAGATCCTCCACGGGATGTTGGCGACAGTAGATTGCCCGGGCACCGGGGAGATGCAGCCTGGTCCCCTGAGATGCCACCACGTGTTCTCTCTTGTCTGCACACTTGAAGAGAAACAAGTTTGAACCCAGGGACTCAAGAAGAAAAAAAAAGTCCCCCTTGACAAACTCGATTCCCAGGTTTATTGTTATTTGTGGAGAGCTGACAGCGAGAGGCAGCTTCGGGAACAGAGCTGAGAAAACAACACAGGCCTGGCCCCTGGGGCCCGCAACTCAACAGAGACAAACAGCTCAGACGCTGGGGATCCAGCATGATAGAAGCCAGGTGGCTACCTCCCTGATGCCCTGCCTGCCTCCCTTGACTAGTCTGAGGGCTGAGGGCGGGGTGATCCACCAACTTAAGGAAAAGGGGAAGGAGGGAAGGACTGGAGCACAGAGCAGGGGACTCCAAAGCCTCTTCAGCCTGTGAGCTGGGACAATCTCAGATTCCCATGGAGCCAGAGTCTCTACTTAGGGCCTGCCAGGCCTTCTCCTCTCTGAGAAGCACCGACCTATGTTCTCTGGCTGAGTGATCCTGGTCCCAAGTCTTTAAATTCACCTCCAGGGGGAAAAAAAAAGACCAAGAAGCAACTTTTTGGAAACACTGATCTCTGGGCCAGGCTCTGATTAGCGTCATCAACTTTCCTGTTCTTATCTGGTTCAGGTGGAATCCACCTTGGTCCTTCCCGCGGGTAGAACGGGGGGCATGTACCTTGACTCTATGTTCCCGATATCCCAAGAAACAGCTCATAGAGGAAAGACGAAGATAGCTCTGATGTGAGGGGAAGTGAGTCTGTTCTTGGGTCCCAGACTCATGCTCCTTCCGGCAAACATGTCCTCTGTCCCTGTAAGCTGTGTCCTCTGCACCTTTTGCTATGTTCCTTGTCAGTTAGGACCGTATTTCGTATTTCACAACCGTGTCAATTCCTTTGTCAAAATTTTGCTCCAAGCACTATTTGACCATGAAGCGTTCCTTTCCTTTCCACCCCAGGCCAGCATCCTTCAGAGCCTTGCAACAGGCAGACATGGGGTACCACAGCAGGACAGGTTGCTTCATACAATTCTAAGTCATCAAAAATTCCCTTCTCTACCACATGTCCTTTCTTGTGTAGTGACCTCTTTGCTCCTCAGCATAAATAAGCTGCCATTTTCTAGGTATTTTCTGCAGGGTAAAAATGTGTGTAATGTGAGGACACAGGTTTTTCTTCCTCATGTATGTACCTGTAAGGCTACAGATCCACGTCTTTGGCTTACTGTTAAAGTATTAAAAACAAGCACATCTGGGACCTTTGGGTCCGGCTGCCATTTAGACCTCTGTGAGAACGAGTTTGTTAGTCCCTTCCCTCTTCATTCATTTTGATGAGGGTAAGACAGGAATATGGAATGAGTAACGACCACCATTTATTGCGCCCTTACCTCAAGCACGAATGTTTCGGAGTAAAAGCAGGAGAGGAGACCAGCACAGAGAAGGCAAAGCGGTCATGGAAACAAGCTGCCATCTTGGACTTGGCCCTCTACCGAGGCTGTCCTTTGATTTTCATGTGGTCCAGACTTCTGAAAATCGCACCACGTGGAGAACACCGGTGTCGTTGGCGTGTAGCATGTGGGCTTTGGTGACATCTAGTGCCTGTGCTTCCCATGCCTTCCCACAGTAGGGCTGTTTCACCTCCCACAGTGGGGCTGCTTCTTCCCTGCTCTTCCTTCCTGTTGGGGCTGAGTGCTGGTCCAAATGTATGCAAATATTTGACTGCATTTTGCTCTTGTTATTTTATAGAAAAATGAATGAGTAGAAGATGAAAAAAGAAAGTGCTGACACCAGAGATGAGAATAGAGGGGTCTTGTAACGTAATAAAACCTAGACAAAGATGGAAGGCATTTAGCGCGCTGAAAGCCATGAATCTGGAGTCTCCTTCACTGGACTGTGTGCTCAATTAGGAAGCGAAAGAATGAAATCAAAGAATGAACATGAGATAATGAGTGTCTGGTTGAAGACTGTGCCTCAGAGGCGATGCATAGTTGGAAACCTGGTGCTGTATTTCCCTGTCTGGGAGGAACTTTGAAAACACACACTGTAGGCTCAAGCCCCAGGCTGCCTGTTCCTGACCGGACATGCCACCATTGGAGGCCAGAGCTCTGACTCACGTTGACCCAGGTTCTATTAGGGCCTCCATGTCAGTCTGGACCCAAGTGTCTTGTAGGGGCTTAGGTGGAGTAGGGAAGGGGAATCCTGCACTTAGCCTGTTTTGTCTCCACATGGCCTTCTTTGCCATCCCACCATGGCTTTCCAGAACCATCCACAGTTACCAAGAAGAGTCCGTATTCTAAAATGATCCAAGGGTAGAGACTCTTGTCTCTCTCTTTCCAAAGTTCAGTGATTTTAGGTGTTTTAAGCCAGGGCACTTCATCATTCGGAAGTGACCCTTTCTGGTCATATCTACCTAAATTCTAGTTGTCTCTTCCCACAGAAGTCCCCTCTGCTGTGCCTTCTTCCGAGCCTTCTTTCTTCTCAGCTCAGAGGGACTCCAGGCAGCGATTGTCGGAGGTCAGCAATAGTGTTATTACTCATGGTCTCTAAAGCAGGCAGCTCTTAGACTGAAGGACAGAGCACCAGGCTATGTTTTGCCTCCCACTGGCTCCTGGCTCCCTCCTGCCAGCCCCCTTCCCTTTCACCCCAGCCTTAGGAAGGAGTTTGCAGTCCTCTGGCTTCTACCAGGGAAACCTTTAGTCATGCTTCAGCCCTTCCAGCTGCATTCAGACCCGGAGACGTGTTTCATATTGGCAGCAGACTCTTTGAACACTAGCAACTTGTCTGAGAAGTATAACTCACATGGAACCTTTGCAATGACGACTAATTTCCTATCATTATGATGTTGATGGAAAAGAACGAACGAGCCCTGACTTCAGCAAGTTAAAAATTGCGCCTCTCTTTCCCTTTCTTTCTCCTAGAAGATAAGCCTCCCCTGTGCCAGGGCAAGGACCAGTGGGTGGAAGAAAGAGCGGAGAAGATAATTTTGCCCACTAGTCCACAAGGACCAATTAAGAGGCTCCGACTTACAACAGACACCAATCTCCTGGGATGTGAGCATCTTTCAGGGTCAGGTTGCCAAAGGTAAAGGAAGTAAGCATCTTGACTCACTTTGTCCAGAGCAGAGTGACCTAGGCAGGCAGGGAAAATGATGAGGGAGGTCATCAGGATGGAAAGGACTGGTAAATGGGATTTTCATCCAAGATGACACCCCTCAAAGGCACCAACTGGGAAGCAGGGATGGATGGATCCCTGCTCTCTGCAGGCTTCTCTGGGCTTTCTTCTCTGAGATGCCTGGCTGTGCATGGTCAGAGTCTCTGTTCTGAGGACACTCAGAAGACCAATCTGCTAATTCCTTGTCCTGAGATTTGTTCAAGGGAGAAAATGACCCCACTGGGAGACTTGAACCACCAGGATGATTTCTTTAACAAGAGATGTACGAGCGTGCATGGGCTTAAAAAAGGGGGTGGTGAGGTATTCTAGTTAGGTTTCTATTGCTGTGACGAAACACTATGACCAGAAAGCAAGTTGGGGAGGAAAGGGTTTATTAGGCTTACACTTCAGTATTGCTGTTCATCACTGAAGGCAGTCAGGACAGGAACTCAAGCAGGGCTGGAACCTAGAGGCAGGAGCTGATGCAGAGGCCATGAAGGATGCTGCTTACTGGCTTGCTCATCACAGCTGCTCAGCCTGCTTTCTTATAGAACCCAGGACCACCAGTCCAGGGGTGGTACCACCCACCATGGGCTGGACCTCATGGAGGCATTTCCTCCACTGAGGTTCCTTCCTCTCTGATGACTCTAGTTCGTGTCAAGTTGACACACAAAACCAGCCAGTACAGGGGAGTGGGCAGAATGAGTAGAGAGAGATGAAGAGGTAAGGAAGCCCATTTCAGAGGGACTGGGAGGGTCAAGGACAGTGGATGCTGGGGAGATAGAGGGTTCATAACAATGATCCACAGCAGGAGGATGGCTGCTCTGATTTGTACCCCAGCTTTCCTTCACAGAGGAGAAACTCACTGCTTCTACCCTGGGCTCAGGAGCAGTGGGGATTCAGGGTTTTAGGGCTAATTGTCAGAGGACTAAGAGAGCTAGGTCATGAACAACCAGGAGCTCTGATGTCTCAGAGAAATTTGTCCAGATCAAGCAGCAAGTTGGCTATAGGGTCATCACTAGAACTCAGGTCCCAAATAGCAGAGTCAGTAACCAACTACTAGGTTCCAGACACTGTGTGAACAATGGATGTGGCCTATGGAGAAGACAGAGACTGCAGTGGTGAAGGGGGGATATGACCAAAGAAATAATAAAATGAAAATTTCCCTGAAATTCCTCTGTAACTTCAGAGTCAAGAGGATCCCAAGGACTGGGGAAGAGAAAGACAAAAGCAAAGCAAGCTTCAGGTCCCAAACTATACCAGTTCTGAACCCCAAAGAGAGGGCTGGAGAGATGGCTCAGCGGTGAAGAGCACTAACTGCTCTTCCAGAAGACCCAGGTTTGATTCCCAACACCCACAAGACAGCTCACAACTGTCTGTAACACCAGATTCAGGGGACCCGACACCCATGGCAAAACACTAACTTTAAAAAGAAGAAGAAGAAGAAGAAGAAGAAGAAGAAGAAGAAGAAGAAGAAGAAGAAGAAGAAGAAGAAGAAGAAGAAGAAGAAGAAGAATGGTGCCCATAGTTCCCATGGATATCCATAAGCAGGAAATAAGATGACAGAGCAACATTATAAAGACAGAAGAGGCAGAACGGAGGGTGCTCCTCAGTGGCGGTGCTCCTCAGTGGCAGTGCTCCACAGTGGCAGAGCATCTGCCCAGTGTGAAGAGCCCTGCATTTGATTCTTAGCAAGGAAGAACAAAAAAAGCCTTCCTGAGAGGAAGATTCTGAGCTCAGTCAAACTGTCAACCTAGGGTGTAGAGGAAGTCAATGCTGGCTATGTGAGAACTCACCTTAATTCCCATTCCGCAATACAAAAAAACATATCTAGAGGTGATATTCCAGCAAAACCAACAGTTGTGCACATTACAACACCTAAGGAAATGCAGGGAGAAGGACGGATTTGCACAAGAAGGAGCAGCACAGCATGATTCTGCTGAAGGGGAAGATCCAGAGGGACAGGGAGGAGGTCATTATACCACTGTGTTCTTGACCCTGGGGAATCTGTCTCCTTCCTGCAGTCAAAACACACAACCAGATTACGTGGCTGAGTGACATTTCCATGTCCACACTGGGTTCAATGCCTTCCAATATAGTTCAGTCCTTTTTTTGTTTGTTTGTTTGTTTGTTTGTTTGTTTTCAAGACAGGGTTTCTCTGTGTAGCCCTGGTTGTCCTGGAACTTGCTTTGTAGACCAGGCTGGCCTCAAACTCAGAGAGTCACTTGTCTCCCTGAGTGTTGGGATTAAAGGTGTGCACCACCACTGCCCAGCATAGTTCAATCTTCCAATCGACCTCCAGTCAGAATCTAGAGGTAACTATACTTATGCAACAGAATGCAAATCTTCTAAGTCTTAAGGTAAAGAATGTAGATAATATACTATTGTTATACTATATACATACTGTATGGAATAGTATATAATGTTTTATATACAATGCTAGATATTATACTATTAAATACAGTATTTCCTTTTTCCTTTTTTTTTTTTTTTTTTTTTTTTTTGGTTTCTTGAGACAGGGTTTCTCTGTTTAGCCCTGGATGTCCCGGAACTCACTCTGTAGACCAGGCTGGCCTGGAACTCAGAGATCCACCTGCCTCTGCCTCCCAAGTGCTGGGATTAAAGGCATGCATCACTACATTTTCATTTTTGAAACAGAGCCTCATTATGTAGCCCAGGCTGGCCTTGAACTCTTGACCTTTCCTTAGCCTCCTGAGAGCTGGGATTATAAGCATGTACTGCAATGCTTAGGTACATTTTATTTGTATATTTATATATTATGTAATATACATATTATTGTATTATTACATTATATATACATATATGTAATATATATATAATATATTATGTATATATCATGTAATAAAAATTATTACACATAGTATTTAAAACATCATATTTTGGGCTGGAAAGATGGCTTGGTCGGTGGTTAAGAGCATTTGTTGCTCTTGCAAAGTACCTGGATTCAGTTCCCAGCATATACAGGATATCTCACAACCATCCATAACTCGATTTCCAGGGGAGTCAATGTTTTGAGAGCACCAGACATGCATGTGGTACACATGTATACATGCAAGCAAAACAATCATACATATAAAATATGAAATAAATAGATCTAAAACATTTTAAAAGCATTATATTTTATGTACCATAATAGTGTTTAGAATCATAATATAGACTATGAAGTTTCCATGGCTAGTCATTACAAAATTAGAAATAAAAATATAGCAAAGAAATGCCATCAAGATAAAAGAGAAAGGCCAAGCATTGTGTAGTGTGCCTGCCTGGAATATTACTCAGGAGGCAGAGGGAGAGAATTGCTGTGTTCAAGACCAGTCTGATCTACAATAGTGAGTTCCAAGCCAACCAGGAGCTACAGTGAGAAACTGCCTCAAAGTCACAAAAATAAAAAGGGAAATAGAAGAAAAGAGAAAAGAGGTTTGAACTTAGAATTTTAATATGTATACTAGTCTAGAGCAGCATATATGATAGATAATACATAGTATAGTACATAGAATATAGTATATATATTATACAGTAAATAGTATATGTAGTGTCATATGGGATTGTGTATAATTGCATCATATATATTATATATCTTTTGTATATGTTTTACATGGTTAAGATTTAAATTTATATGCACACATAGTATATATTATATATTATATAATACTATATACTAAAATACTATCAAATATAGAATTATTATTGCTTTGTTGTTATTGTTATTGTTTTGAGACAGGGTCCCACTCTGTAGCCCTGGCTGACTT
This sequence comes from Peromyscus aztecus, assembly GCA_902168405.1. NCBI lineage: Eukaryota > Metazoa > Chordata > Mammalia > Rodentia > Cricetidae > Peromyscus > Peromyscus aztecus. Next base: position 27,553 of record CABHPQ010000761.1, on the reverse strand, counting down.
CAAGTAGGCAATCCCCCTGCCTTGGTCTCCCCAGTGCTAGGATTGCAGGTCTGTGCCACCATGACTTGCAGAAACTGTGAGCCCTTTACTGCAAGTATTGGCTCAGACTGGTCTAAGTGAAGCTGCCTGAAAAATTAAAGGCGTCTACACAGAGGTTTGGTGGAGGAGAGCCAAGGACCGGCTTCCTCGAGGGCCTCTGGCTTACCATCTTCTTTCATAGACAATAAACTTACATGGGACCCAGAGACAGATGATGCTAAGGAAAGGCCACCAGTTAAAGAAGTGCCCAGGAAAGAGAACTGCCCAGAATGAGGCAGAACACCCAGTAAACAGTGGAAACCTAGACTGGGAGCTTGGTGCTAAGCTCTTAAAGAACTTCTAAGGAGAGGAGAAGCATTTGCGACTACCCAGTAGGCAGATGGCTGGACTTTGGAGAAGCCTGGAGAAATCAGGCCAGATTCCCCTTGCTTAGAATCCGTGATAGCTCGAAAGAAACAGATTGGGTGTAGACAGAGGTACCTTGGAGCTGCTGGAGAGGGTCTTTGACAAGGGGTGACATTTTCTGAGCATTTCCCATGCACCAGAACTCTGTGAAGTCACTGCCACGAAAGCCCTGTGACAGACTTCAGTTCCAGTTACATAGACAATGATGAGCTCCATATCTGCAGTCCCAGCATTTGGGAGGATGCGGAAGGAGATGGAGGCTAGCCTGGGTTACATAACTAAAACCACCTCTTGGGAAAAAATAAAAGAAAGAAAAGGAGGAAGGGAGAAAATGAGGGACTGGGGAGGAAAGGGAGAAGGGAACAAGGGGCAATGATGATAAAAGACCCAAGTTCTAGAGCCTGCCCTAGTTCTGCAGCCAACAAATAGCCCAGCTCAGAACTGAGCCTTTGTTGAGTCAATTTAAAATGTGAGTTTATGGAGAATCATAGAACTCAATCAGCACATGCTGACACGTCTTTCCCCATTGAGGAAACAGTGTGTGCTGTTCCCTTCTTGAGCCTGAGTAGGGAACCAGCTCCTCTGCATAGTGCAAAACCACCTGAGTGCTTTGACTGGTCCACAGGGATGGACTAGAACTCATGTGTTTACCCAACAGGGCTTAGGATGTTCCCACCTGGGAAAGCACCTGCAGTTGGGGGCCCCCTTTTCCCCAGCTCTGAGCATTGATGGTGCCTCCTAAGGACGTAGAGACTGACCATGAGTCTGAATCCCAGAGGGATGAGTACAAGGAGGAGGAGAGACACCGGAGCCCTTGGTTTGCATATCCTTAGCCACACCTTTGTCCTCTAACCAACCTCAGACACCCATCAATGGCCCTAACTGCCCATTAGACCCGAGCTAGCCTCCGTAGCCCCTTCTGTGACTCCCTGCGAACTGGTGCCTCCATTGGGCTTGGGGGGCAGGGAGGCAGGCAGGCAGACCCAGGAGAATATGTATGTCAGTTAAGGTTTGTCGTTTACACGTGGAGATCATTAACGAGACTTATTTTTAAATTGTAATTGCAAAATGTAAATGCTCCCCAAACTGATGTGTAATTGCTACCCCATCCACCCCAGCCCTTCCCCTCCGCTGCCAGCTCTGCAAGGAGAGAATTAGAAAATAAAAAGGGGGTGGATTATGTAAGCAAAACGATTTTAAAAAAAGAGAGCGAGAGCTAAGAATTTAAGTGAGACAGCTGGCGGCTTCTCTGATTGCCACACTTCCAGCATTAGCTACAAAAATTGTCCTTGCCAATCGCACCCATGCAAGCAATAGTGTCAACTGTGCTTAGGCTCCAGGACACACCACACTGCCACTCACTTGGAGAGACAATCCCTTGGTGAGTCAGTGTGTCAGGGAGTCTAGGGTTAGAGGTCGGGTTCCTGTTTGAATTGACTCCTGTCTTCTTGGTGGAAGCCTCCCATTCTCCAGAAAGACACAGCCACACAGGAGCTATCAGTCAGGCAAACCCTCTCCCCATATACTAGCAGCTATAAGATGGCTCAGGGGCACAGGCTGGCTTGGGTGAGTCTAGCAACCATCTTAGCCAGGAGAGAGGAGAGTTCTGCCAGGCAGTCCATGGGGAGAGCCACAGTGCCACCTCAGTCCCAGAGAAAGTCGCTGGACTTGGCTTCAGGAGGCAACACACTCACACTAGCTCGCCACATCTGCAAGCCTGGTTCAGGCTTTCTCTCTGTCTTTGATGTGCCCTCCATGTTCCTAAAGGTCTTTTCCTATCCTCTATGTACATTGAACTATATGCACCATGATTGTGTGCTCAGGCTCCAATGCCAAAAAGACTGTCAGTCATGACTTCAGGGGAATTTCCCCCCAAAATGCAGTTCTGTCTTGACCCCTGTGGATGTCTGCTCATGGTAGGGCGTGTTGACCCCATCGCCACACCAGCACCACAGTGCCTCCAGACAGGAAGTGAGACAGTCATGGCTGCCTGCTCTTTCCTTCTCAGACATGGTCATCTACGATCTCCTGTGACCCCTAACCACCTGCTTGGGAAACTGGGACAGCCGCGTTTGCCGCTTGTATCACCAACTTTCTCTTTCTTTATAAGAGAAACAGGTTTTTCTGAGCAACATGGCAATAATTACCAACCTCAGAAGGAAGGCTGGTGGACAGGGAGGTTTACAGGGGCCCGAAGACATTGTGGAAATATATAAAATCCCAGACAAGGTTCTTGGGAGTTGGGGCTGGATCTCACCATAACAGATCCAGTCCCAATCACGGCATACAGGAAGAGAAAAGGTGTTGTTTTGGATAATGGGCTTCTAAATTGCTAACTATACTGCTACATAAGTCTGTGGGATCTAAAAGGAGTTAAAAAGCCAAAAAACTAAACCACAACAATAAAACCCACCCCCACACCTGCTAAGAGGCTTGGATGTGAGTTCTCTATTCAAAGTACTTAATACAGTCTAATACTATTTCTCCAAATCCATCATAAACACCTGGGGTGCAGTTTCCCCCATATTCATCGAGTCCTTTGGGGTGCATACGTGTGGGCCCTCACCTACCTCACAGAATAAGGGTCTCTGACTATGGGACTGGCATTGGTCACCAACATACCAACATCCCTGGGTGATTCTCAGGTAACACTTGCTCCAGCACTGTGCAAATGTGGTCACCACCACGGGTGTGTACAATGCCCATCCATCTGGCTGGGGAGGTGACAGAAGACACGAAAATACCAGCAGTGTTTGCTGTCCAAGGCTGTCTTTGCTAAATATCTGCTCAAGTGACCAATGGGTGCTAGAGGCGGTCCTGGGGGGAGGACAATGTGTGTGTGGGGGAGGGGGCTTCAGCACATGTCAAGGGGCAGAAAAGCATGCCTTACTGTTGGGTGATGCCACCGCCTCTGGGATGGTCTTCAGGAGGCTCACCCCCTCTTCTCACTTCCAGCTGGGCCAGAAATGCTTCTTGTCAGCCACAGGGAGAGCACCTGCGGAGGGAAGGGGACAGTGGGTTTCAGGAGGGGCACCCCCGCAGAGGACTCCGCTCTCCCACCCAGCTCCTCCTCCCCAGGACATGTCTTAGCATAGAAAGAGTGGATTCTATTTCCACTGCGGACGATCCGACTGTAACTGCTGTTGAACTCTCCCTCCTCAGCAAGGCTGCTGAGCCCTGCCCACATCTTTGTAGGCCCCAAACTTGGTCCCAGTCGTTGGTGTTGCTATCTGGTTTCCTGACCTCAGGCTGACTACAGCTTCCTGCCCAGCGGTGGGAAGGTCTCTAGGAGTGAACTTAGACACTGGGACAAGCTGATACCTTCTAAGACGGGAACTCAGAAGGAGGCGAGCAGCATGCTCTTTCGGTCTGATGCTGAGCTTTGGGTCCAGATGATGACCAGAAGGCCTAGACTAGGGGCCTGAAGGGATAATGGTTGGGGGAAGATGGGAAGGGCTTGAGGAAAACAGGAAAATGGGGAGGAAAAGTCAGGAGAGGAATAGACCAGGACTAAAGAAAGACAACCAGAGGCCTAAGGGGGGCCTTGGCTGCCTGCCTTTAAAGGTTATTTTTAGGTTCAAGTGAATTAATTTTCACAATATTTGAAATGAACCACAATGTCTGAGGCAGAGTCTGGGTGGTCAGCCTTGCCATTAGGTCTGGCCAGATATTCCCCAACCACCGCATCACTTTCTCCTGTGGATGAGTTGCTGATTTGAATCCAAGGAGGCTCTGCTAGGAGCCAGGATGGAGCAGGGGCTACTCTAGGCTGCACTTCCAGGGCAGCAGTGGACAGTTCTTCCGGCCAAGAGCCTTAGTCTATCTGTAACGTCAGCAGCCCCTTCCTAGTTAACACCAGCTTAGTGAAAACACATTTGCACCTCAGTAAAGAATGTAATTAACTAGCAGCCTGACAACAGGAGCTGAGAAAAGCAGCCTAGGCTGCTGCTGCAGCAGGGAACAGAAAGTAGACATCTGCCTGAGCAACAAGGCTCTCCTGCCTGGTGTGTAAGTGTGTGTGTGTGTGTGTGTGTGTGTGTGTGTGTGTGTGTGTGTGTACACGTGCAACACATTGCTGGGGAGGTGAGGGTGGCAGACACACAACATCCAGGATCCTCAGGGAGGTCCGAATTCCTGGTTGCAAGCGAGAATAAGGCGGGTGTGCTGGGATAGGGTGAGCTTGAGAGATGTTCCAAGAGTAAACAGGTAGCCCGTGCATTTCCACTAACAAATGCCCTCTGGGTTCAAACAACCTCCCGGTCTTCTTCATACCCCATGCCCCTCCCAAGAGGAGAAGAAGAATACTGCTACACATTTGCAGGTCTCTCTGGCCACTGGGAGGGCCACTCAGAGAGAGGAGAAATCAGCACCAGTGGAGGATGGGGGGGGGGCACTGTTAGTGTCCAATTACCCTTGTCTCACTCCCGTCACCCTGCTCCTCCTCCATGTAACCTTGCCCATGAACTCTGTAACGAGTCTGAGGCTGCAAACCTGGGAGGCATGTCTGATTCCTCCTCTCCAAGATCCACACAATTTTCACTCCCTGTCACTATCCCTTCTCATCTCCTCCTAATCGGAGGTAAAACTCACCTTTCCTCCTTTCCATTCCATGTGGCACATCCTAGACGGGTCACCCTCCCTGGCCACACTTGTCATACTCCTTCCTGGTCTGTGCCATCAACCCCTCAGTGCGTCCATACCAGTGACTCATCTACAAGCGGTGAGCACTCATGGCCCTTCATGGGCTTATAGGCGTGCCACCACCAGACGCCCAGCGGTGTCTTGCTATGGGAGGCGCTCAGAAGAACTCTAGTGATGGAAAGCTCTCAGAAGAACTCTATTGACTCCATTAGACCAAGCACAGCTTTCTGGGTGCCTGTTTTTGGGACCCTGTCTTTCTAGGTTCATCCTCCTCTCTATACCAAGGAGTCCACTACTCTACCCAATCAGAACCACTTTCCTTTGCCACCTGGGCCACACTTTCCAAGTTCTCTCAATATCCACATTCTGTATTTCTACCTGACAGGACCCTAGTCACTCTTCAGTGTTTATCTCAAACAATCTGGGGCCTGCCTCAGCAGCCAGAAGTAATTTTTCTTCCTCTGTGTTTCTAAGTAACATGCTGCTTGGCAGTCTCTGCAAGCCCTTGCCACATTCTGTCTCACACTATGGTCATCTTACATTCCACCCTCTCTTTCCAAACTGTGAACCTCACAGCCGGGAACTGTATCTTGTAAGTTTTCAGTCTCCAAAGTACATTAATAGAAAAATACCTTATTTCATTCTTAAAACTAATCTTAGAAGTAATGTTTTATCACCTTTACAAAACACATACACTTACTAAAGGAAATAGATAAATAAGTAAAATTGTGAGTTGTAAGGCTGTAATATGATGGCCAACATTTGATATTTGAAATAAAAGGCTTGTTTCTTAAAATAGTGCCATATTATGCACACAATTTAGTATTTGACAATATAGTACAAATATTTTCATGTAAGGGGAATTTATTTATCATCATCATCGTTATTATTGTTTTTTCAAGACAGGGTTTCTCTGTGTAGCTCTGGCTGTCCTGGAACTTGCTCTGTAGACCAGGCTGGCCTCTAACTCAGAGATCCACCTGCCTCTGCCTCCTGAGTGCTGAGATTAAAGGCCTGTGCCACAACCACCCAGCAGGAATTCATTTTTTGAAAACATTTGTTTTATTTTTCTTTCTTTTTGTTTTTTTGAGACAGGGTTTCTCTGTATAATAACTCTGGCTGTCTGGAATTTGCTTTGTAGACCAGGCTGGCCTTGAACTCACAGATATCCACCTGCCTCTGCCTCTTGAGTCCTGAGATTAAAGGCATGAGCCACTACCACCCAGCACAATTCATTATTTTAATGGCTATCTGATATTATATTTTATGAATGGGCTATAGTTATTCATCTAAATTTTTATTTTATGTTGTTTATATTATTTCTAGTTTCTCTACCATCAACAAATAATGATCATTCTTGCTAGCTGACTTTTACCCCACCCCTGGTCATTTTCCTAGGGTAAGTTTTATGTGCATTGCCAAGTGCAAAGATGCATTCATTTTAAAGACCTTCCACAGAGTCCCTGCAGGAGGGTCATACTTATTCATGTGCTACCAGCAGCACATGAGGAATGTTTTTTTCCTTGTCAAGTAGTTGTTCCCATTTTATAAACACGGCTAATGAGGCTTAGGAAAGTCAAACACAGGTATGTTGTGCCTCACCTTCTAGCGTTAGAGGTTTCATATAGCTCAGTTCCCTACCCTGCCCTCTCTGTTCTTGTGTGTCTTAGCATTGCAAAGAGATCACTTGCAGGTGGAAGTGCTAGCTCAGTGTTGTTTTCCTCAGAGGGGAAGAGAGAGGTGGACATGCTTAGAGGGCCATGCCGTGAGCCTTTTCAAAGTCACCCTCCCCATCCAGCTCTCCATGTCTCTGAGACCGATATGGCAGATGGGAGAACTGGTGTGAGCCACTGTTTATGCTACCCTGCTCTCCTCTTCTGCAAAGGTGCAAACTGCTTCAGTTTAGCCTGGGTATTAAGAATCTACCATGTGCCTGGGCCTGAGCCCGAAATCAATCCCCAACCTCTCTTTTCCTCTCCCCCTTCCAACCTTCTTCCTTCCCCTCTGCAGCACCTTCCTTTTCCTCCTCCTGTCCTGTAGATTCATATTCAAGTGGGAAAGACTGATGGGTGGGGAGTACTGTGAATTGCCCTGTGTGTTTGATGCCACTTCCGGCTGCTGCTCTGGCATCCCCTCCTACATCAAGCACATAGGGATGAGGTCGGGGTCAGGCCTAGGTTCAGAGCTAGGCAAGGCAGGAAGCCCTGTCTGTCTCCCATGTCCTCCAGCTTCTGTCTCTCCTCATGCTCTGTACGGGCCCCAGAGTGTGTGTGTGTGTGGGGGGGGGTTGGGAAGAGCTCCCTCCTGGGGTCCTGCAGCAGTCACAGGGGTCCGATTTCTGCTCTAGCTGTCTCTCCACCCACCCTGGGGTGACGCTGGGATTCCTTGGATAGGATCGAGACCAGCATTAGTCAAGAGAAGCCTACCTGCCTCCCGCTCTGGGATTAATAAAATGCACATTAGTCAGAGGAAGGATGATCAGAGGTGACACTAGAATGCCCCTGCGTGGGGCACTGCTCCAGGGCTACAATAGACATAGATTTCTCCTTTCCCAGAACTGACAAGCAGCTCTCGCCACTAGTTTCCCTACCGCCCACAGGAAGCTCGGAGGCAGAAATACAGCCTATAATCTCCTTCCTGTCACTGGCAGTGATTCCTCTGGGCATAAGGAGGGCAGCTCACATGTCAGAAAGCTCCGAGGCAGATGAAAGACAGAAGGAGGGTGGAAGGGAGAAAGAGGCGGCCGATGTGCGGTTAGCATCCTTCCCAGCTCGGCCACCTCAGCCACCGGCGTGCTCCTTTGCCACCAGGGCAAACACCCCCACCACACTATCCCTCACTATTCAAAGCCGTCCACCTTTAGCAGGCAGCCTGGGACAATACTGCCCGATCCTGAGCTAAAGCTGGACAGACAGCCTGAGAGAGTCACGGAGGCAGACTGAAGGAGAACTGAGCCCTGTGTGACCTGACATGAGAATCCAGATGTTTGGGAGACATGGAAGGGATCGGAGCCTTGATTTGAAGATAAAGTCTCTTTCATCCCTACTACCTCCCCAAACAATGGAGTGACGCTTGCAGCTCCTTGGTTCCATCAGGCCACTCCTTGCTGCCCAAGTTCATCTTAGCCGGCCTCCCTCTGTCAGGGAGGGCAGCTCCCAGAGAATGCCGTTAGCTCTTTTGCCAGCTTGCACTTGGGTGATTTGCAGAGAGCAGGACAGTGATAAAGACAGGCGCTGGAATCTCTGGTCGGGAGCCGGAAGTGAAGGCCGACCCCTTCCACTTGGGGAAGTTCCTCCACCCTGATCTCTGTCCTAGTACTAAATGCCGTGGGAGAGTCTGCACTCAATCTGGAGCCCGTTGGGCGGCCGTCGCTTCAGTAAGTGCAGCTGTGACAATGTAGTTAGTTTGCCTACAACGTCCCTCCTGCAGATCCCCGATGGTGGGCATTACAATAATCTCTGGCCTCCTTCCTTCCCCCCTTCCCCGTGTCGGGGTGTGTGAGCTAAGAAAGTACAGCTGCTAGTTCTGGGTCCACCCCAGATGTGCTCTGTGATGCCAGACAAAGTCTACCCCTAGTCTGAAATTGGTTTCATCATCATTCTTATCGTTGGCCTCACTGTCTTCTACACACAAGAAGCTGGGCTTGAAAACACGGCATTTCCCGTCCCATTCTCCGAGGATTCTTGATTGTCAGTGAAGCCAAACTGTCACCCTAAGGAAAGCCCACAAAGCAACAAGAGCCAGGACACCAGCCTCCAAGAGGCTGACTGTGATGTCGGGGAGCAGAGGTACTCCTTGAGAGTCTGTGCGCCCTATTCAGCCTCGTTTCCCTGTCTCTTCTGTGCAGACCCCAGCAGCTTTCCAAGGCCAAGAAGATGAAAGTCTAGATTCCTTAAGCTCTCACTCTTGTCCTTCATTATCAGCTTGGACCTGGTCCTCTGACCCTGGTACTTCTGAACTTGAACCTTTGTCCCAGCTGAGAGAGGCTGCCACTATCCAACACCCAGTGTCTAGTTCACAATGGCCTGCACACCTCGTTCCCTGGTGCTTCCTTCTTTCTGCCTCCAGTACCTACCAACCCTGAGGCTACCTCCATCTTAGCCCCCCCCCACACCGGGAACTGAAGATCTGCCCCTTACACCCCTATCTATGATGGGCCCTTAACCTTACTGTATTTTCTGAACTTCAGCTCTTTAAATTAAACAAAATCTCCTTGATGGCATCATCAACCTGCGTCTTTATTTCTTGTATTCCCTCTGTGCATGCCTAGGTTAACACTGAGCCTCTGTAGATCATGCAAACTATCATTCTTATCACACAAAGGGAAGACACTACTAGAAAATATCAACTTAGATCAATGCTGAATCAGCTCAGTCAAGAGTTTGCCTACTTAGTTACTAGTATTCGTGGCCGAAGGCATTACAATTCTCTATGCTTCGCTATGTCCCGGAATTGAGTGCTTTTGACTGATGATGGGTTCACATGCTTCTTGCAGTGCCTGAGTGTGAGAAAATTAGCATTAGAGAGGCAGTGTTGGTCAAACACGGATTCAACGCCAGGCCTCACTCTTCCTCCTGTCTAACCAGAGGAAGCCTCACAGTAGAGTTGAGCAGCAATGCCTAACTCATGGGGTGACTTTAAGGATGTTACGGCATTATATCATACATGGTGTGTTTAGTGGGGAGTAAGGGACTCTGCAGTGACCAGGAGTAGGTCTTTAATAAAGGGACTTGTCATTCACAGTAGTGATAGTATTGGTATGCTTATGCATCGTTTACTAAAAATCTACCCATCCTCCAAGAGTCAGCTCTTCACGTTTGTAATCTGTTACGATTTGTCCTGTATTAGAGTTATATGGTCACATGGGTGGCTTTTATTTTGTTATAGAAATGACATAACCAAAAACTACTGGGTTTGTGCTGCTTGGTTTTGTTGTTATCATTGCTGTTCTTTGATCCAGGCTTCTGAATCTCATTCCTTGAAATGGTTTTCCTGAAGTAATTATGCATTTTCAGAGTCAACATATTTAACGGAAGTAGGAAAAGGAGTATTAAACTGCAGAGATGCATTGCTCATGAAATAGTCTAAATTTGTGTAAATTCTTTGCCAATCATAACTCCTTACATCCGACTTGGTAACTCTCAACTTGTCCCTGTAAGTCACTTATATGTGTATTTTTATACTTGGTTGCTATTTTATGCTATATCTACTCATATTATAAATGAGGTTGAAGAAAAGTCTTAGCAAGTAACAGGACTATACTGAAAGGGTGCTCCAACATAAAATAGTACTTTGGTGGTGTTTTACTTGATGACTTGAAAACTGTTGAAGTTGTCTAGGGAGTAAGGTCATACGTAGTTAATAAAGGCAGACTTTCACCACATCTTTAGACTCCAGCCCAGTCCTTTTTGAATTTTGTCACACCACCTTTCAAAAACCAAAATAGCCTTAAAAATACAAAAGAGACATAAATAAACAAGCTCTTGCTTAGCTATCTATTATTATGGCTATATTTTCCATCGTTGCAATTTACCTTCTCTTTGGTTTCAAAACTCTCAAACTTGTAATATTTAAGAGTTTTTATACTACATTTTATTAATCATCAGTGTGTGTGGATGTGCATGCATCATGGTGTGGAGGTCAGAAATTCTGTGTCAATTTTCTCCTGTCATGTGAGTACTGGGGATCGAACTCAGATCCTCTGGCTTGGCAGCAGGCACCTAACTCCATAAGCCATCTCCCTAGTGCTACTCACACTTAATCTTGAGACTTGGAGTTCTGCCTTCAGAATATATACAAGAAGACCATAAAGGATAAGCCTAGAGGTTTTGGTTTGTTTCTTTGTTTACTCTTGAGTGATCAGTGACAATGTTTATGCACACAAATGTGTGAAAATATAGGGGCATATATCTCAATAATATGAGAGCATAGACATAGCTCTGGTTTGGAGTCCCAGCATCAAATATAAAAATCTAAAAATACTAGTATATATGAAAAAATGGAGATAAGGGATTTAAAACCATGCTTTTTAAAAAAAGATTCAGCTCTCCAAAATTTTCTTTCAGGGTTACCCTTCCCCATCTAGGGTGAATCATACCCTCCCCTCCCCTGTCCCAAAAATTGGGATCATACCTCTAGGATAGAAGTCTAAAGTTCTTAGCCAGGAACTACAGGCTGTCTCACTGAATTATTATCATATGCTCCTACATGTGTCCTTCTGTGAAGCCCTGAGCTTCCAGAGAACAGGGACTTAGGATTTCCGACATTGCATCTCTAGCCTTGCATTCCACTCAGTGCATGTTTATGAAATTAGGAAATGGATCGATGATCAGGAATGCCAAGAGCCGTCAAGAGATCTGGCCAGAGTTTGACCAGACACGAGAAATGAGCTATAGGAAGGACCTGTGATAGGAACCTATCATGGAAAGTAAATTATCCTTTTCAGCAGAACCAGACCGTGCTCTCTAACCCCAGCTTTAAAGATACCCTTAAATTTGCACCACGAAGTTTTGTTTCTTGGGGGAAAACTTGGACCATTAGCAGAAGACATCAACACTGAAAATCTGCAAAACCCTGCCTGTGTCTAGCTCCCTTCCTCCCAGCCTCCCTACGGAAGGAAGTCTTTCCCCAGTAGTTCTACCTTCAACCTTGAACCTTGCTTCCTCACTCCTCGGGCTGATGGGCGACTCCGCCTAGGTGCTGTGGCAGCCTTCTCCAGAAGCAGGGATGATAGCATCAAGCGTCCCTGTTCCTCTCGCTCTCCACTGCCATACTTTAGCCAGCAGGAGCCTCCTGGTCCAGTTCTGCTCCTGCCCTGTACCCCTGCTACCCCTGCAAAGATGGATCTAGCGCTAGTGTCTCCTATGAACAGGTCTCTTAGCTCTTACTGCACCAGCTTTGATGGTCTGAGTACAAGATGACTGTATTTCTAGCATCCATCGGATTAACTATTCCCCAGCAGAATCTCAAACCCACAATCTCCTGAGACCCCAACATGTATTTTGTGTTTAACAAATATCTGTTGCTGAAGGCACATATAAATGTATGTATTCAACAGAGGACATACCATATCAACATATCACATGTTGATCTCCTTCACAAGAAGGGATATTTATCCAATTTAGTAGTTAATCCTTGTACCACCCTGTGAAATAGATAATACCAGTCCCATGTTAAAAGGGAAGCTGAGGTGACTTTCCCAAAATCAAGTGACTTTCCCAAAGCCATAGGGCTACGTAAGGGGAGAAATGAAATTGTAGGGCCCGATGGTTATGTTACAGCCCTACCAGCAAAGCTCTTCATTGTCCGTGCCTCTGTCCATCTGTTCACCTGTCCACCTGCTCACCTACCCACCTACCCCTCTGCCCACCTGTCTTTCTGTCAACCTGTCCACTTGCCCACCTGCCTACCTACCCACCTGCCCCTCTGCCCACCTGTCCTTCTGTCAACCTGTCCACTTGCCCCTCTGCCCCTCTACCCACCTGCCCCTCTGCCCCTCTACCCACCTGCCCTCTGTCCACCTGCCCACCTGCCCTCTGTCCACCTGCCCACCTTCCCCTCTGCCTACCTGCCCCTCTGCCCACCTGTCCTTTTGCTCCTCTGCCCACCTGCCCACCTAGCCAGGGGAAAGACGTCAAGAAGGAGAGGCTTTTCCTACATCCTTTGTCAAACGAAATGTCACTGACTCACCAAATGATGAGAAGAAAAATTCTTCTTGTTTATTTCCCAAGTGAGGTAGAAAAGTAGCTCTCCTTCTTGACGTCTTTCCCCTGGCTAGGTGGGCAGGTGGGCAGAGGAGCAAAAGGACAGGTGGGCAGAGGGGCAGG
>CABHPQ010000761.1:0-14542 GCA_902168405.1 Peromyscus aztecus | reverse complement strand
CCCTCTATCCACCTGCCCCTCTGTCCCTCTACCCACCTGCCCCTCTGTCCCTCTACCCACCTGCCCCTCTGTCCCTCTACCCACCTGCCCTCTGTCCACCTGCCCACCTGCCCTCTGTCCACCTGCCCACCTTCCCCTCTGCCTACCTGCCCCTCTGCCCACCTGTCCTTTTGCTCCTCTGCCCACCTGCCCACCTAGCCAGGGGAAAGACGTCAAGAAGGAGAGCTACTTTTCTACCTCACTTGGGAAATAAACAAGAAGAATTTTTCTTCTCATCATTTGGTGAGTCAGTGACATTTCGTTTGACAAAGGATGTAGGAAAAGCCTCTCCTGGGACTAGTTTTGGGACCAAGCTCTGATAATATTGCTTTATTGAAAAGGGATGCCAGGAACTGATCTCCAGATGGCCTTTACATGAAGTAATTTATGCAGAAAAAAGAAATACATATTTTAAAAGAAACACACATTGATCTACACATAGTCACAATGACAATGGTAAGGACATTGTGCGCGCGCGAACACACACACACACACACACACACACACACACACACACACACACACACAGTTTCTCTTTCCTCTCTCCCTCTCTCTATCCCCCCAAACACAATTGCATAGATTCTGGTTCACGCTCGTGGTCATGACCGCACACAATAAAAAGTCAAAGAACTCCAAGTCAGGAGATAATACAGCACCCCCCACTCCCCACCCTACCCCACCCCACCCTGACACACCGTCTTGCTAACCAGTGCAATGGTCCTGACTTCCCTTCTGTGTCCTCTGGAGAAAACTGCAATTTTCCCACACATGAAAATTTCAGTCATTAAGGAATGCACCAGAATCATGTCATCGAAGAGATTAATCTCTTTGTGCCTCCTTGACCAGCCTGACTCAGGGCCCTGCTCCCTCCTGTGTGATCACACTTCACAGGAGATGGTGCCAACCAGATGACCTGCTGCCCAAGGCACAACTCCACTCAGGAAGATTTATACCCTGCGCCTCACTCAGGCCTCCACCATCACCTTCTCTGAGGCGAGCAGAGGAGGGATAAGAAGAAAGGGAAATGAGCTGTCCATAAAACTCTCCTTCAGATGCCACTCCGCAATGAAAGGGATGGAAAAGGGAGACACTGAACACTCCCTCCTCCCACGCTGCTCGAAAAGGGCTGGATTGGCAAGGGCCCAAGAACCAGGAACTCTCTTCCCACCATAGAGAATTTTGACTTGGGCTCAAGTAGAGCCCAGGATGCCTGTTCTTATAGAATGAGCACGTGAAAACTCTCAAAGAGGCCAGAAACCGCCCAGGGATTAGCATGTATTAGCGCTATACCGCGCTGGGCCTCAGTTTCTCCTTATGTAAATAAGAAGTTAGAACTGGATGGTCACTTCTAGCATGGTCTGTATCAGGGGCCACCTTGCTTGGCCTTGGTGCCAAATCAGTAAGACTTTCCATACCTCTGAATCTGCTAGACCATTTATGCATCCCAAAGCACGTCCAGTCGTGTCCCTTGGCTTTTTGTGTAAGTTGCACAATAGCGGTAAGGGCAGTAGTGCTACAATCAACGCCTGCAGTAAACCGACAGAGAGGTCAAAACTGACATGGACGAGCGTCCTGGTTAATGTCACAAAAGGAATCAGCATTGATTCAACTTCCACGGAGTCACCCCTATTTAAAACAGTAATAACACAATGCTGTGGATGCCCTAGAGTTTGCACTAACAAATCCCCCCCCCCACCACACACACACACTCCTTTTTTTCTTTTCAAGACAGACAGGGTTTCTCTGTGTAGCCCTGGCTGTCCTGGAACTCACTCTGTAGACCAGGCAAGCCTCAAGCTCAGAGATCTGCCTGCCTCTACCTCCTGAGTGCTGGGGTTAAAAGTGTATACTAGCCGGGTGGTGGTGGCGCACACCTTTAATCCCAGCACTCGGGAGGCAGAGGCAGGTGGATCTCTGTGAGTTCGAGGCCAGCCTGGTCTCCAAAGCGAGTTCCAGGAAAGGCGCAAAGCTACACAGAGAAACCCTGTCTCGAAAAAACAAAACACAAAACAAAACAAAAAAAGTGTGTACTAGCACTGCCAGGTCAAAACTTTTTTTCTATTGTGTAGGTCAGCTTGGTTGAATAATAATTGAATTATGTGTGGCTTAGGATAGACGCCCAGGGAAGATGGCCCTTCCTTTTGGAAAAAGTTGGACCCACCCCACCCACTTTGGCTATTAGAGGGTCAAGATGAAGGAAAGGGAAACTAAGCTAATATTCCCTCACTCCACAGGTGGTAGTTGAGAGCTTGCTTTGTGTGAGGAACTGTTCAGGATCACGACCAGAAGTGATAAAAAGCCCAGCCTTTGTGAGGCTTGCACTTGAGGCTTGCACTTGGCTGGGAGAGAGGTGGGAGTGGGGCTGGCAGTCACAAGACAGCACATGAGGTTTATAAAGAAAACACCATGTCAGATGACGGCAACGGCAAGACAGTAAAGGGCGGAGAGCAGAGCATCAGCAGTCAGCAGCCCTTCCTTGAGCCTACAGGGGAGCGGGAGGGCAGACAGGCCAGGGGAAAGGTGGGTGTGGTGGCTTGAGAGAATGTTCCTCCTAGTCAGGCATTTGAATTCTTGGTCTTCAGTTGATGGCATTTTGGGGGGAAGATTCAGGGGCTGCGATCTTGCTGGAGGAAATGCATCACTGCGGTGGGCTTTGAGAGGAAAGGCCAGGCTCTATGCAGTTTTCCTATTTCGGTTTCATCCTTGTGGTTAAAGACATAAGCGCTTAGCTTCCTGTTCCTGCTGCCATGCTTTCCACCTGTGATGGACTCTTACAGTCCCTCTGGAACTGTAAGCACAAATAAACTCCTCTACAAAGTGCCTTGGTGATAGTGTTTTATCATGGCAACAGAAAAGTATCAAATACAGCTAATGAATATGACCCAAGTGCATGATATGGATATATGGAAATGTCATGATGAAACCCTGTCTGTCGTTTTTCAGTACTGGGACTAAACCCAGAGCCTCATATATTCTAAGACAAACCACCAGCTACTGGACAATAGCCCCAGCTGTCTTTCTGCTTCTTTTACTTTATTGATTGATTGGTTGGTTGGTTGGTTGGTTGGTTGATTGACAGGGTTTCTTCTCTGTGTAACATCCCTGGCTGTCCTGGAACTTGCTTTGGAGACCAGGCTGGCCTCGGACTCTACCTGCCTCCAATTCCAAGTGCTGGGATTAAAGACATGCGACACCACGCCTCACTTTTTGCTTCTTTTAAATGTTGAGGTCTAGCCTAGAGTGGTGGTGCATGCCTTGAGGGGCAGAGGTAAGAGGATCTCTCTGAGTTTGAGGCCAGCCTGGTCTACAGAGTAAATTCCAGGACATCCAGGGCTGTACAGTAAGACCCTATCTCAAGAAGAAAGGAGAGAGAGAGAGAGAGAGAGAGAGAGAGAGAGAGAGAGAGAGAACCCTGTTTTTACTAAATTGCCCAGACTGGCTTTCAACTAGCCCAGATGGGCCTTGGATTTGTAATTCCCATAATCCCCATGCTTCAGTCTCCCATAGAAACTGAGATTATAGTTCTGGCTCAGTGACCCAGACTGGCTAAAATCCTTATTTTGTATAATTATATACTTGTAAGGACTGAGAAGTAGAATGTGCCTAGAATGTATAAGGACCTGGCTTTGATCACCAGCACCTCCAAAAACCAAATATTAACAAACACTAATTTTTTTAAAAAGGCAAAAAAATGAAGTCCCTCCAGTAACTTTATAAATAGGAAAATAGGCCAGAGTCTGAGAGACCAAGGGGTATAAAACTCAACTGAAAGGAGACCAGAAGGAGTCTGTGGGGAAACAGGCCCTGCGGCAAGGTGTCTGCTAGACCGAGGAGGGGAGAAGGGGCAAGGGAAGCCTCCCCTGCTGGGATAAAGGCGGGAAGTTTCTAATTCTCTCTGTGCAGAGTTGCTCACATTCCTTCTCCATCCACTTCGGCTGTCCCTCTGGCATCTCCTCAGGCCATGGACCAGGGGGAGGAGAGTGAGGTGCTCAGGGACAAAGTTCAGGAGGCACCAGAACTGGGGGGACCACACCTTGCCTGCTCTCACTGAGGCTAAAGGAAAAAATCTGTAGCACTGCCCCTGTTTCATACACACACACACACACACACACACACACACACACACATCAAAATAGCACATCGTGCCCTGTGAAGGTGCACACGTCCATGTCAACAGAATTCTTTCAATTTATGGTAGTTTGCTTACCATTCATTTGTGTCACTGATTTTTATTTTTCATTTTAAAACAATGGCAAATAAATATTATTTCACTTGATGAGCGAGTTTCGGGTGTCTTCGTAAATTTTGTGTCGGAGTCTAAGCTGACCTCTCACCATGCCTTCATTCAACATGAACACATGCAAATGGTTTTGGGAGGAAGAAGAGGGGCCACAGCCACAAATGGAGAAGCCAACACGGAGAGTGAAGTCCTGCTAGCAAGACAGAGAAGGGAGTCAGGATACTCTCTCAGGGAGGACCTCAAGGCCCGGCCAGGAGGGTCGAAACGTTCTTTCCTCTCAGGGAAGCTTGGGAAGCTTTCGGCAGTGTGGAGGAAATCTCCTGCTGATCTGCTGGAATGTCCAAGAGAAAGGTGACCACTCACTCTACAGGGCTTGGGGAATATACGGGAGAGGGGAGACAGAAATGCTCCTTACAGCCCTGCCACCCAGCACCCTCTGAGGACGAAGCACAGAGGGTCCTGCACCCTTAGAGGTTAGGGAACAGAAAGGAAATTTGGAATGAAAGGCACG
This sequence comes from Peromyscus aztecus, assembly GCA_902168405.1. Taxonomy (NCBI): domain Eukaryota; kingdom Metazoa; phylum Chordata; class Mammalia; order Rodentia; family Cricetidae; genus Peromyscus; species Peromyscus aztecus. The sequence goes on along the minus strand of CABHPQ010000761.1, from coordinate 9,752 downwards.
TTCCTGAAGGCTGAATGGCAGCAGCCCCACGTGTCACCAAGGGACGGCTCAGGCCCCAAACCCTGTCCCCTTTCCTCACTGCGGCTCCCTGCTTCCCTTCAGTGTCCTCTGAACACCAGGATCAAATCCTAGGACCTCAGATGATGAGCCACTGGAATGCCCTTATTAAAAATAAAAAGAAGACACATCTTGAACACACATGTGTTTGAAGCTTTTATAACTCTGCTTCTACCTAACTTTCTAAGCTTATTATCTCTTATGACTCTCCTTCATGTACCCAGAGGGTAAAGCTGGCAAGTCACACTGCCATGGCCTGAATGTGCCTTGCACAATTCATGTGAAACCTCATCCCAGCTGGGGGGTGGTGATGTATGCCTTTAATCTCAGCACTTGGGAGGCAAAGGCTGGAGGATCTCTGAGTTCGAGGCCAGCCTGGTCTACAAAATGAGTTCCAGGACAGCCAAGCCTACACAGAGAAACTCTGTCTCAAAAAAAAAAAAAAAAAGAAAGAAGAAAGAAAGAAAGAAAAAAAAAAAGAAAGAAAGAAAGAAAGAAAGAAAGAAAGAAAGAAAAAGAAAAGAAAAGAAATACCTCATCCCTCATCCCATTGTGGTGACATGAAGAGGTAGGGACTTGTAGGAACTTACAAAGTCACAAGGGCTCCACCCTCATGGATGGGATGATGCCCACATATATAGTATATATATAATATATATAGGCTTAACAGGCGCTCCCTTCCTCTTCCACCACGTAAGCATAATCTACACAGAGTGAACCCTTACTGAATCTGCTGACACTTTACCTCGGACTTGCAGCTTCTAGAACTTGGAAATGCATATTCTCATTAATAACCATCAAGGCTAAGACGGATAAATAGACCAAAGCATACACTCACAGTTCAAACCAGAGACTGCTTGTTTTTGTGAACATAGTTTTATTAGAGTCTGGTCACACCCATTTGTTGACTGTTATCTAAGACTGCTTCCCACTCTATGTCATAGCTGAACCCAGCAGTTGTACAAAGACAGACCTGAATAATCGCAAGAGTGAAAAACCCTAGAATAATCACTGTCTGAACCTTTGCAGGAAAGCTCTGCTGACCATGGTCTAGGCTATGGTCCAAATACATTCTTCCCTTCCTGTATAGCCTCTGCTCCCCATCCCACCAAGCCTGTATTTGTTTGTTCCCAGGCTGGACCTGCTCTTCTCATGCTCTCATAGCTGCCCATTCTGTAAGAACTCAGCTCAAAATGCAACTTATTCTGTGGTGCCTCCTGAATTCCTGTAAAAAAATTTTTTTCTTGCATCTCTTTAAAGCTATGAACATTATTGGAATGACCACATAATTCATCTGTCACACTGGAATAATTTTCACAATGAAAGAGAGCATGATTATAATTACACAGGTTTCTCCAGAGAACATTCCAGGCAAAGCATGTCACATGAGCCCATTTCTTAGTGTCTCTTCCTTCTGTCTTTGAGGGGAAAACTGGTCACTTAGCTAGCTTCTGAGAGGGGCAGTGTGTTTAGGGTAAGGGAAGTGGTGGCGTTGTCTTTCTTTTTCTTTTGAGATAGCATTTCTTTTTGTAGCCTAGCCTGACCTCAGACCTGTAATTTTCCTGCCTTAGTCTCTCAAGTCCCGGGATGACAGATATGTACTACCCAACTGGCCTTATACAGGGAATTTTTGACCCTTGGAGTATCCTCCTGTGAAAATATGATCAATGAACACTTGTTGGAATAAAAGAAAGAAGGGTGCTGGCCCAAAGCTAGACATAACACCTTCTTGGACAGGAACAAGCTAGAAAGTGAGCGGGCAGACAGAGGAGCTACGACTCAGTGGAGAGGAGTTTACAGCTAGTGCCATCCAGTGCTGGTATTCATGTGGAGGTGCCCACTTGCCCAGAACCACAGATCACCATGTGCTTGAGACCCCTGGGTAATGCCTGGCTCCCCGTCAACCCTCCATTGGCTTCCTCCCAGCCCTGCTAATCCTTCTCTCAGCAGCTTGCCCTCCTGACATCTGGCCTCCTGGAGGCTGGGGCACATCTCCTGCGCTACAGGGTCCCCATAGACGTCAAAGTGCTGGACTAACAATGGCCAAGGCAGTCACAAGAGCTTGGCTGGCTGTTCGCTATGTTAGGAAAGAGCCAATTCAAGGATTCAGGTTTATTCTTGTGAGCTCCGAGCTGAGGCTGAATGCTGGATGATGAGAATTTAGATATGCATCTCCCTTCATAAAGCTCCAGCACATTCTATAGGCTTCTGCTCACTAAAATAGGAGATAGGAGACAGCGAGGGACAGATGACCCATTTAACATTCTTGGCACTCCCCCATCTGTTCTCCACTGAACAGCTAGAGACATCTTTTTGAAGTGCAAATCTCATTCTACCATATCCCCATCCTTTCCAGATCTCACATACAGCACTGGTTTCCCATCCCTCTTGACATCAGCTCCCACATTTCTGTGATGCCCATGAAGGTCAATGAGGTCTGGCCTCTCTGTCTCTCCAGCGTCACCTAACTCATTCTCTGTACTCCAGGTGCCATGGTCTTTGATCCTTCTAACTGGATGTGCTTCTTCCCCCCACAGGGCCTTTGCGCAAGCTCCCACATCTTCCTGGCAGGTGCCTTTTCCTCGTCTGCTTTTAGTTAGTAACACTCTGCTTTGTTTTCAGACCACAGATTAAGACCCACTTCCTTCAGGAAGCTCTAACTGTCCTCTCAGACCATGTAAGATTCTTTCCCTGTATCGTATTTCCTCATTGAGTTGGAGCGCTTGCTTAAGTTTGTAATCACACACTCAGTTGTGTAAGGCCTGATTTCCTCATTAGGCTGAAAACTCCACATGGGCTGAAACCTAGGATTTTTTTTAAAAATCTACCCAGAATCCCCAGTACCTACTAACATTAAGAATGTCAGGGGCTGGAATGTAGTTCAGTTGGTAGAGTTCCTGCCCAAACTGGATTCAATCCCTGGCATTGTATAAACCATGCTTGCTAGCACACATCTGAAATCCTGGCCCTTGAGAGATGGAGGCAGAAGGATCAGAAGTTCAAAGTCACCCCCAGCTATATAACCAGGTAGCCTGTCTCAAGGGGAAAAAATAGTTGACAAGATAGACTCCACCAATGAAAGTCAAAGGGCAGAGTGGCTCCCTCTGACCTTTTCTCAGATTGACAAAATAAGGTAGGGATGCCTACGTGTTTATCCTCATCCTCTTCTCTAAGTTTTCTCTTCTTCCTTCTTACAGAGCTATCTTTAAAATGTTAGTGCACAGAAGGCCACAAAATGGAGTTTACAGGCATTGGCTGTGAGTTCACAGGTTAAGGCAACCAGACTAGACAGACCCAGATGAAAGTAAATGGACACCGGATGAAGAGGGTGAGCCAGTGCTGAGCAGGTGGGACAGGAGATTCACAGTCTTGTTTCCCACCCCCCCCTTCAGCCTTCCCACAGCATGAACGGCTCACTGAGAACTCAGAGAGGAGGCCTCCCTGTTAGGTCATCACCCCACCTCCCCCTTTCCCTTCTTTTCCGCCCTGGTTTGAATGTTCCCCTCCAAAATCCATGTGAAATCCCCCTGCTACTGTGTTAAGAGGTAGGACGTGTAAGAGGTGGCTAGGTCATGAGGGCTCTGCTCTCACAACTGGATTCATGGAGGGGTTTGTTTATTTGTTTGTTCTGGAGTGGGTTCCTGCTGAAATGAATGAATTTGGCTGATTTCTTTCCGAGAGGAACACATTTTCTTGCCCTTCTGTCACGTGATGATGAGCTCAAGAAGCCCCTTGCTCCAGAAGGACTTCTTCTCATTCTCCAGAACTGTGGGGGAACACACACACACACACACACACACACACACACACACACACACGCACATGCACACACACCATATACACATGCACTACACATCATACACACACCACACACACACATCACACACCATACACATACCACACATGCATCACAAACCACACTCACACGTATACACACCACATATACCATACACAACACACACACACACACACACACACACACACACACACACACACACAATCCAACCTGTAGTATTTTGCTACAACCACAGAAAACAAAGAGTTCTCCTTCCCTGCTCCCTCTGTCACATCCTTCCCCAGCTCATTGCTGGATTAGTGTATTCTTTTCCATCCCCACACCTTGCTCCCACTCCAAACCAAGCTCCTTGAGGACAGAGACTGTGCCCTCCATGTCATTGACTTCCTACAGCTCTAGGTATTGGGTTTTTGGTATTTGAGAAAGATTGTAGATTCCTGATCTTGCTCAAAGGGTATCTAATATAAGGATGCCTTCCTAAAAAGCATGGAGCCGGAGAGTAGCTTTAAGCTCTGGGTAAGGTGTAGCACCAGGAAGCCACAGGGCACAGCTGCTCCAGCTGTGCAGAAAAATCCCATTCTTGGGCCCAACACTAAGGCCTTCTAAGCTCAGCCCACATGGGGACTGAGACGCAGCTGGCTCCTTGGCTGCCTCATAGGAAGTGGGGAGCTGGTTAGCTCACCCTCTCGGGTCTGGAGACACACATCTGTAGCCTTTGTGCTCACCTACACTTGCATTACCTCAGCACAACAGCAGGGCAGCCTGGCAGCTGTACTCTTAAATAAAATTGAGCAGAAAGGCGCCCTATCAGGTTCCAGCAGGATAAAAACAAAACGGCTCTCACCTAACTGGTGTCGAGCCCATGCACCACAAGAAGGCCTTTCTGCATCAGGCCAATACATAACAGAGAATCCAGTGCCCTAGGTAGGTACTTCAGACTGCCCGCCCCCGCAGGATGGAGAAGCAGCCCACCAGGTCAGGAGCACAGGGATTAATAATGCATCAATTTTAATGCAGGGAGAGGATTTTTTTCTGCTTCACAAACAGCAAAGTGAATGTTTGAGCATCCCAGCAGGGGGTTAATGAGGACTCTGATTAGTTATTCGGGCTTCTCCACACTGCCTCCATCCATCCTGCTAGGGAGGAGGACGGGCAGGCAGTGGAGGGGGAGGGCTGCTGTGCAGAAGGGCTACAATGACATGATGGCCTCGGCGTTGTCTCCGAGCAGGTTTCAACTGAAAACCGCAGGCCCACCCCACCGGTCCCCGTCCCCAGCACACACGCACATGCACAAGACAGAACCCAGAACTGGAAAGGTCTTTGGAAATGACCTGGTGGAGCGATTTGTTTGGATGACCAGAGGGACACTCCGGAGCCTCCAGGGGAGTAGTAGTGACAACCCTCCCTCCCCACGCCAGGACCCAGCCTGCTTGTTTTTTTTCTGTTACTCCAGTTCCCTCCCAAACTCCTTCCTTCTCCATGGGAATGCTCTGTGTTTCCTTGGGGAAGGCTAACGGAACCCCTCAAGGATAAGCTGGTGCCCAGCTACAGCTGTCTGTGGAGTAGTGATCAAGGGGCATCCTATGGGAAAATCTCTGCCCACCCCCCAACCCAGGTGAGCTGCCTGGCACAGGGTAGGGTAGGGCAATAGAGAAGAAGGCTTCTGTGATGGCTCCTGGGAAGGGGGAACCTTTGCCAGAACCCCCAGGGGCTAGCACTCTACCTCCTCAGTTCCCAACCATGGGCACTTAGCCCACCCCTGGGCTGTTGTCATTGGGCCTTCTACAACAACCCGGGTCCCTTCCTGCTGACCCCAGGTCATGGATGAATTCTGCTCATCCCCAACACAGGGCTCGGGAGAGGAGTAATAGCACATGGAGTAGCAGCATGCTCTCCGGGAAACTGCCAGGCCACAGAGTTCTCCACATTTCGATCAATGGAGTTCTAAGCCAGAGCTTGCTACATCCCTCTCATTCCAGTTCCCAGAATCTACTGCGGCCAGGACCCAGAATCCGAGCCCGACCAGCTTTTGTGACATCATGAGCAAATGCCAGCGCAGTGAGGGCCTTTTCCCGCAGGTGTTCTGAGATCAGTGTTTTGAAAGTCCCCAGGACATCTCCCTTCGCATGGGGCTGAGAACCTACCTGCCCATCACGTCAATACCAAATTCTAAGAGTACATGCTGAGGTCCTTTATCAACTCTTCCTAAGGTCGAGGCCAGTCTCATTGTCACATTCTCAGGCTCCTTTAACTCTGAGTCTTCTAGGGGACTTGTGAACCACACTGCCATGCTGGTTCCAATTCATTTAGAGCAACGACAGCCAGCATCTGCCGAAGGTTTCCATGTGCCAGCCACTGTGCCCAGCGCCTCACACATATGTCTCTCAGTAGCCTCACTCTTCCCTGAGGGTCAGATATGTCTTCAACTGCACAGTAACCTATTGCTGAGCAATGGCACTTCCTGCAATGATGGGAACATTTTATCTGGACCCGCCAATGCATGAGGCTATACTGTAACTAAGACTTGGAATTTTTATCTAATTTTCAGTTTTATTTAAACATACAGGTGGTCAGCAGCTCCCGTATTAGCACAGATTTAGAGAGTCAGGCTGGTAATGTGCACAGTGTCACATGGTTGGTAAAGAGTATGGCCAAGATTTGAAAAATGTCTGCTCCTTAGGCTCACTCACTTTTCCCATGAGATTGCCCTCGAGGCATCATTAACCAAGCACGTGAAGACAGTAAGATGGGACAGGAAGTTCAACCCACAAGATAGTGACGTGCTGGCTTGCTCTCTAACATCAAGTCTATGAAATGGGAGCATGCCTCCAGTAAGACTCAGTACCTGCCTTCAGGTGCTTCTAAACTCAGTCTACCTAGGGCAGTGAGCTTCAGATGGAAACCCCCGATGGGGTTGGATGCCGCCTGGATCTCCTACAGAACCAACTGGACCACACCTCCGGCTCCACTACTGCCATCCTGCCTGTTCTAGCTGTGTTGGTTTCTGTCTGATCTTCACTTTGCAAGAACGGAGCCATCGGCCTTCCCGTCTCCTGAGAGTAAACTCAAACCTCTTCCTCTCCCTCCTTTGTCTCCCCCTACTCTGGAGACAAGCTGACAGTTCTTCCCCACTGTATGTTAAACACCCTCTCCTTCCCATCCCACTGTGTATGTCCCCCAAAGCCTGTGGGATTCACTTCCCCTCTCCCCGAAGCCTCTTTCAACCTCCTCACCACCATCTGCTCCTGGCCTTCTTGGAGCTTGAGGCAGTCTCTCAGGCTGATGTGTTCTTGTGTCTGCTGTCCCCTCTTCTAATCTAATCTCCTGAGACCACTGCCTGCAGTACTCAGCTCAGGTGACGCTCCCTGGGGAGCTGTGTTGGAGCCCCCGTACCTTGGGCAGTGGGTAACCTTCACTCCAGCTCTCCTATGGCCCCTGGCACCTGGGTGATTCTGCCTGCCCTATTGACTAGCAATGACAGGGATGTGTCTCCCCTCCGCACAGTGCCCTCTGAGACACGTGGGTGTTTCTTATGCTTTATACACCTTCAGCATGTATGGTACAAGATGGACGTAGTGGTGGGGTGTCCAGGTATATACAATCACCTCTGCTCAGCCCTCCCTCACCCAACACATTCCCCCTCTCTCGCCACGGGGTAGCTTGCAGGGAGGTGCTGAGGAGCATTCCTGATTTACCACACAGCCTGCTCTCCTGAGGCACAGCAGGGAGACTTCCCACAGAACCGGGCTGTGCTGCTCAGCGTGAACTCTGACAGCTTCACAGATATTTCAAAACAGTCTGCTGTACCCTCAACCAGAGCAGGCTTGGATCTATGGCCTCCAAACCCTTCCCAGTCTGCATCTCCACCAGTTCCTACATACAGGACAACAGGCAGCGGTCACAGGACAGCTCGCTTCCTCTGAAGGTGGGGTGCGTGGGCCTTGGGACCAGTCTGTGTTACTTAGTCTTCCTCCATGCCACACCTTTAAGGCAGCGAGGTGCTTTTCACACATTTGCATCTGACCCTCACCACTCTCCCGGGTGCTCAGGGAAGTCAGTCACTGCTGCCCATTTTACAGATGGGGTGAGGAGTGACCCATCCGACCTAAAATGCCTGATTTTCAGTTCAGCTCCAGACCTTCTGATGCTAAGCTCAGTTTACTGAAGGACAGTGGTGTCAAAATCTTCACCAAAAAACGTAAGCCAAGCATGTTGGCACAAACCTCTGATGCGGGCACTTGGGAAGCGGAGGCAAAGGGAGTGTTCAAAGCTCTCACCGCCCCACTTCAAAGCGGGGTGAGGGGCAAAGCGGGGGAAAGAGAAAATAGGCAAAAAAATTGGGGGTGAACTTTTTAAATTTGTTTTCTGTTTTGTGACAGAGACTTGCTGTGTAGCCCAGGCTGGCCTCGCAGTCTGCATCCTCCGGTGTCAGCCCCCTGAGCGCTGGGATTACAGACGTGCACCGCTACATCCAGCTAGAAAACAGTTTGCATTAGAGGATTACAGAAGTACAGGTTTAGAGGAGGAACTGAGAGGTTTATCTGAAGATGTGCTGTGCTCAAGGTTTCGGGACAACCCTGAGTAGAGCAGAAGACTTGAAAGTGTGGCTAGAGCTACATCCTACCTGAGTTCACTATGTACACAGTCTGACCTCACAGTTGTCTGATATTCCAACACTGGCTTTTTAAAATTAATTAATTGATTGATTGATTGATTAATTAATTAATTAATTTTTTAAGCCTTTCTCCTCTACAAGTAATGTATCTCTGACTCTGTTGTTTGGCCCAGACTTCCACCACAACTCAAATGTATCTGTCTCCCTCTTGAATCACCCCTGAATCTCTGGGGGCACACATGACCCCTTTTTGGCTCTAGGTCCTCACAGCACTTATATATTCCAAGATTCTAACTGTCACATTTTACCTAGGGCTATAGCATTTTGTGTGTCTACCCCCTCCTAAGGCAGGGACAAATCTGGTTCACGTTTGTGTCACTCACGGTACGCAGTATCGTGCCTTGGGCATAAGAGCTGATCAAAAAATATTAGTGGGTGGAATTTCATTGCCAACTGTGTCCCCAAGGGGGGTGGTAAAGAGCACCAGGCTCAGCCTTTGTCTTCTTAATGGTGAATGTAAAATGTAGGGGCATCACACCTTTGTCTCAACCTGCATCTTCAAATCTGAGCTGTATGATGATTTAAAAAGCTGTTGTACTAAAGATTCAAGGCAACACAGAAGAGTTAGTGGGACCGTGGTAACTGCAGTAGGACAGTCAAAAGACCAGAATGAGCTGGAGCCTGGAAACGTCTTTGAACACACAGCCCCCTCACTTCTCTCTCCCGTAGAAAGCAATACTTGAAGCAAAATGAAAAGAACATGAGAGTTTGAGGCTGCCTCAGCCGGGGCAGACAAGGGAGGCTCCCAGATGCCAGGAAGAAAATGTATGCTTTAGCTTTCACTTTCATTTGTGCTTTCCAAGGACAACAATCACCCAACCAAAAGGACGATCTTCAAAGAGTTCGAGACCGGTGAGGGGATGGCAAACTACATCTCACGGCTTTAAATAAACCCAAGGCTGAAGACAGCAGCAGCTTGCCTCTTAGGGTAGGGAGAACTGAAGGATAGATCTGGAGGGTCACTTCAGCAGTGAACCGATGAAAGGAATCATATTGGAAACAGAAATAGGTCTCTGTTTTCACAAACACACATCAGATTCCGGGCGCCACTAAACAGAGTTTGGTATTAATTACTAACAAAAACTCTCTGTTGGATGGATTGCTTATTTTTTTTTTTAAGAAAAGGGACAACCAATGAGCAGAATGGCTTCATTGGAAAACAATCATGTCAGACTAAATTATCCCCCCTCAACACACACACACACACACACACACACACACACA
>CABHPQ010000760.1:42588-86132 GCA_902168405.1 Peromyscus aztecus | reverse complement strand
CCTCCTCCTCGCTCCTGGGCACACTCGGCCACCGTGCAGCCGCAGCTGAAGTTTCTGAGGGATCGACTCGATCTTGGGTCAACCGAGAGTTGCAACGCGGCAAATGGCAACCAGGGTTGCCACCGGGGCCTGTTCTGAGTGGCAGAGACGCTGCTCCCCGGCAGCTTAGAGGTCACCTTACCCTCTCCGAACTCCTCAGTGGGTCGCTCTGTGGAGTTGGCATGAACCTCTGAACTGCTTCTGCCACATGCCTGGGGATCTGCACGGTGAAGACGAGAACTCCCAGCGCTGTGTCTCTAATGCAAATTCAATGGAGACGGAATAGCACCTCTTTAACTAAGCACTGGCGGGTGACAACCTGTCCAAACCTCGGTGTTCTGTCACTAGGAGGGAGCAGTCAATCACAAGCATCAGACTGATAGCTTTATTGTAGACACTAAAGGGGGAAAGCATTTACCCTGTTCTAACGCAGCCCAGCACAGACTGCCGCATAATGTGCCCACTGCATGCATTTTACAGTAGCTTTCTTGAGATATATTTGGCGCACAATAAGCTGCATGTGTAGAATATACAGTTTTGACATGTGCATGCGTGCAGGAGCTCCTCCATAAGGTGATGGGCACACCCAGGGGGTCCGGGCGTTTCTTTGCAATCCCTCCCTGCGTTGCCCACCCACGCACACCCTCCCCCAGGCAACCACGGATCTTCTATTACCGTACATTAGTTTGCATTTTCCAGAACTAATGGGATCATACAGTATGAACGTTTTTTGGGGGGGTGTAGGACTTTTCTCTCAGCATGATTATTCTGAGGTTATTTTGCTGTTGCCTGTCAGGTGTTCATTTCTTCTTCCTGCTGGGCAGCAATCATGATGGAGGGACGTACCACAATTTTAATCCACTTACTTACCGGTGGCATTTAGACTAATGCGAGATTTTTGCTTGTTACGAATGAAGCTGCTGTGAACACGGTGTACATCTTTGTATGGAAGCATGACTTTCCTTCTCTGGGCATAAATAAATACCTAGGAATGAAGTGACTGGATCCTCTTAGGTTGTGCTTGACAAGTTAAGGAAAGTCCAGGGGCCACAGGTGTGTTCGATGGGTAGAGCACTAGCCCAACATGCACAAAGCCCTGGGTCGAATCCCCAACACCCACCACATAAACCGTTCAAGGTCGTTCTCACCCACATAACAAGTCTCCAGCTACAGGAGGCCATGCCTTTCAAAACTAAAATAACAAAGAGAGGGAAGGAAGTTCTGAACTGCTTTTCAAAGTGCTTAGGCCATTTTACATTCCCGCTAGCGGCCTAGTAGGACATCAGTGCCCCATATCCTCATCAGCACCTGGCATGACCAGTCTTTTTAATTTTAGCTGTTGTACTAGTGTGATGGATTTATTATCCAACTGTGGTGTTAGTGACTGCTTTACTAATGACTAAACATGTTAAATGTCTTGGCTCAGCAAATTCTCCTGGTTGAAGTTATCTATTCAAGTCTTCCATATTTTAGAGGATGTTTTCTTATTGAATTTTGAGAGCTATTTGTATATTATAGATACACATCTTTGTTGTTGGTTGGTCTTTTGGGGGATCTGCCACCCAGCTCTCAAATAAATCACACACACAGAGGCTTATTTTTAATTATAAATGCTTGGCCTTAGCTTGGCTTGTTGCTAGCCAGCTTTTCTTAAATTAACCCCTCTGTTTTTCAACTCGGGGCTTTTCCTGTTCTCGTCTATAAATCTTACTCTTACTCTGTGGCTTGTTGTGTAGCTGGGTGGATGGGCCCTGATGTCCTCCTCCTTCCTCTGGCTCCTTCTTCAGCCCCTTCTTCCCAGATTTCTCCTATATATTCTCTCTGCCTGCCAGTCCTGCCTTGCTATTGGCTGTTCAGTTCTTTATTAGACCATTCAGGTATTTTAGGCAGGCACAGTAACACAGCTTCACAGAGTTAAACAAATGCAACAAATAAAAAAAAAGAACACACCTTAAAATAATATTCCCCAACACATCTTCTAACAGGTACGTGATTGGCAAATATTGTTTTCTAGTATGGACATATATTTAAGTCTCTTGACAAAGTAATTCCAAAACTAAAGGCTCTTAAGTTTTGTGAAGTCCAATTTATTTCTTCTCCTCCTCCTCTTCTTTTTCTATGGACCATGTTTTAAGCAGATGTTTAAGACTTTAGTCTGGATTCTGTTCTTCATTTACATGTTTACCTGGCCTTGTTTACACTTGCTTTAAAATAAACCTTGTAATTGGTCAGTTGAGGCCCTTTTCCAGGCTGAAGATCTTGTGCAGGGGTGTAGCACATATGTGCAGGGGTGTAGCACAGGTATAGCATGATGAGACCCTGGATTTCATACGAACAAAAACAAACCAAGCAGCTTGGGCTTGTGGCGAGGCCCGCAGTCCCCACAGTGGGGAGGCTGAGACACACGGATCAGGATGACAGCTTGGAGGCTGGCACCTCATTTTCTCTCACTCTGTTCTTTCTCCAAGGCTGGCGCTTCAACTCTAGGTCCTTCACGTTTGCCTACAAACTTTGGAATCTGTCAAGTTCTACAAAACAACAAGAAATCACTGGAATTTTCATCAAAATTTCTTTAAATCTACAGCACTCAACTTTGGGGAAACTTCTATGACAAGAGAACCAGCTCTTCCATTTCAGCATTATTGTGGTCTGCTGAGGGCTCCGCGTGTCCTGGGACTTTTCAGGAGACAAGTCTTACTCGCCTTTCTAGGATTCCTTCCTAAATATTTTGTATTTGTGTGTGTGATGTGTCACTTATTTGTATATTTCAGTTTCTCATTATTCCTTGGAAATATATAGAAGTACAGTTGATTTTTCTGTATTTTACAAGTGTGCTAACTTGATATCAGATTACCCACAGGAAACACCATAAGATTGGACCCATTAACATTCTTCTACAGAAGGGGCAGACGGCTCTGGAGGTACGTGAGTCTTTCCCCTTCCTGAGCATATACAAGTGGTTAACAATTGCTGAGGTGGAGTGGAGCAGGTTGCTGGGGTGGGGTGGGTTGCTGGGGTAGGGTGGAGTGGTGGGGTGGGGTGGGTTGGTGGGGTGGGGTGGGGTGCTGAGGTGGGGTGGGGTGGGTTGGAGGGGTGGGGTGAGGTGGGTTACTGGGGTGGGGTGGGTTGCTGGGGTGGGTACACAACTTTTCTTCAGTAGTTTAGCTGCCTACAAGCTGCCCAACCTCCAGGCAAACTTGCTGGTTCACCAAATTGGGAGGAATCGGTTCTTTAAGCTATCGTCATCCTCTCTGTCTAGGATGAATAAAAATAGACTCCCTAGGAAAAGCCCCAAAGCATGTATCATTTGCAAATGAACACAATTTTGTTTGTTTTTTTTTAAGTTTTTATTATTTATTTAATGTGTGTGGGGTTTTGGTGGTTTGAATGAAAATGGACTCAGATGTTTGAATATGTGATCGCCAGCTGATGTAACTGTTTGGCAAGGATTGTTAGAGGAGGTGTGTCACTGGGAGTGGACTTTGGGAGGGTTGTTTTTTTGTTTTGTTTTGTTTTGTTTTTTGTCTAGTTTTGTTTGTTTGTTTGTTTGTTTGTTTGTTTTTTGAGACAGGGTTTCTCTGTGTAGTTTTGGTTCCTGTCCTGGATCTCGCTCTGTAGACCAGGCTGGCCTCGAACTCACAAGTGCTCTGCCTCCCAAGTGCTGGATTCAAGGCATGCACCACCACCACCCGGCTGGACTTTGAGGTTTTAAAAGCTGTGATCTTCCCAGTTAGCTCTCTCTTGGGGCAGACATGTAAGCTCTCAGCTACTGCTCCAGCGCCATACCTGCCTCCCTGCTGCCTGCTTGCTGTCTGCTGCCTGCCATGATGATCATAAACTAAACTAACCTTTGAAGTGTAAGTCCCAATATGCTCTTTCTTCTTTAAGTTGCCATGGTCATGGTGTCTCTTCACAGCAACAGAAAAGTAACTAAAACATTGGCATATATCTATTTCATCTAAGTTGTTAAATTTATGAGCATAAAATTGTTCATATCACTTTATGTTATTCTTTTACCATCTATACAATTTATAGTGATGTTATCTCTCATTCCTGATATTTATTGGTTCTCTCTCCTCTCCTCTCCTCTCCTCTCCTCTCCTCTCCTCTCTTCTCCTCTCCTCTCCTCTCCTCTCCCCTCTCCCCTTTCCCCTCTCCCTCTTTGGTAAGCACTTTCCTGTTTTTGTTGGCTTTTCTTCAGAGATGTACAATCTGGCTTTGTGTATCAACTTGACACAAGCCAGAGTCATCAGAAGAAGGAGCCTCAGCTGAGGAAATGCCTCTGTGAGATCCAACTGTAAGGCATTTTCTCAATTAGTGATCAGTAGGGGAGAGCCCAGCCCATGTGGGTGGGGCCATCCCTTGGCTGGTGGTCCTGGGTTTTATAAGAAAGCAGGCTGAGCAAGCCTTGGGGAGCAAGCCAGTAAGCAGCATCCCTCCATGGCCTCTGCATCAGCTCTTGCCTCCAGGTTCCTGCCCTGTTTGAGTTCCTGTCCTGACTTCCTCCATAATGGACTATAATCTGGAAGTGTAAGCCAAATAAACACTTTCCTCTCCAACTTGCTCTTTGGTCATGGTGTTTCATCAAAGCAATAGAGACCCTGACTAAGACAAGAGACTTGTACAGTCTGTCATGGACTCCCACTCTGGGTTTGTTTCCTTTCGTTTGTTTATTTAGAATTTCACTTGCTCAGCCTCCACTTCCCCCAGTTTCTTAAGCTTGAGGCCACTGGTCTGTAGCTGAAGTTTTCCTGTGTCCTGCATGGTCCGCAGCTGCTCAGACCCAAGTAAACACACAGAGGCTTATATTAATTAAAACTTCTCGGACATTAGCTCAGGCTTACTACTGACTAGCTCTTACACTTAACTCAGCCCAGTTCTATATGTCTCATAATCTATATGTCGCCACATTTTCTGTGACTTTACCTGTGTGCCATTACATGCTGCTCCCTGGACAGAGGGCTGGTGTCTCCTGAGCCAGCCTTCCTCTTCCCAGAATTCTCCTTATCTGCTTATCCTGCCTATACTTCCTGCCTGGCTACTGGCCAATCAGTGTTTTAAACCAGTGTACAAAAGCATTATCCCACAGCATTGGTCTCAGTCCATTCTTTTCTAAGCTAGGCTTTTAATGCTACAGATTCCTCCCTAGGTACTGCTTTAGCTGCATCTCACAAATTTTGAAATGTTGGATTTTCATTTAAATTCCATTAAGATTACTTTACAATTTCATTTCACTCTTATGCTATTTAGAAATGTATCGTCTAGTTTTGAAATATTCAGGGACTTCCCACATAACTTTCTGTTGTCTGTTTCTAATTCCATTGCATTGTTCTCTGTGGCCATGGTTTGTATGGCTTCAAAGCTTGTAATTTTTGAGACTTATTTCATGACTCAGAAGATCCTTCTAAGCAAATGTCCCATGAGTACTTGAGAAGAGTGTATCCTCCACTGTTGTGAATACCCAATAGACGTCAGTTAGGTCAAAGCAATGGGGAGATCCACTCTGGTATCCTTCTGATTCCCTTCACCAGCTCTATTATGTATTGAGAAATGTATATTGAAATATGTGAGTGTGGTTATGGCATGATATTTCTATGTAATTCTTTTTTTTTTTCTGAGACAGGGTTTCTTTGTGTAGCCCTGGCTGTCCTGGATCTCACTCTGTAGACCAGGCTGGCCTTGAACTCAGAAACCTGCCTGCCTCTGCCTCCTGAGTGCTGGGATTAAAGGTGTGGCACCACACCTGGCTCTATATTGTTTTGACTTAGCCTTTTCATGCCTCTATATTCAAAGTGGACTTTGTACTATTCAACAGAATAAAGAGAAAACAAATAGAATGGGAGAAAATATTTGCAAAAAGTTTCATCCAATAAGTGACCAATGTCCAAAATATGGAAGGCACTCAAAGCAGTCTACAGCAAGAAAACAAGTGACCCGATTAATGGGTGAACAGGACCTGAATGGACTAGTTTTGTTGGGTTTGGTTTTGTTGTTGTTGAATTTTGGGTGTTTTTTTTTTCTTCGTGGGGAACCAGCCCCCAGCAGGGCAGGGCTCAAAGGGAAGCCCCAGAGTCATCAGGATGTTTCCATCTGAGGGGGTTAGGGAAAAGACACTCACACACTCTCTTGATGGTTTCCTTCAAACCTTTTCTGTGTTCTTTTGCATTCTCTTTATCCTTTTATTTTCCTGGTGATTTCCATCTCTAACTTATTTTAACTCTTTTTTTCTTAATGTTCTCCTTCTAGCCCATTTTTAACTCTCTCTCTATCCTTTTTCTTACAGCTTATATACCCCAGCAAAATCTTTCAGGTAATATAAAAATTACAATGTGGCTACATTTTTGTTTTTCAAGTGAATGATTACAATGAATACAAAACAAACAGTAAAAAACAGCATGTTTTCTATATCCCTTACATGATTAAACATTTTACGTATTACAGGTGAAAAACAAATTATCTCTAAGAACCCATGTACGCTATGACCTAGCAACTTGTTATAGATTAACCGCGTAAGCAAGCAAGGTGTTCTTCTTAGTCAGGTCTTTTGCTGGCAGACTGAGTTTTGCAGTTACAAAGAAAGGACCAATTACTTTATTATCTTGAAAGGTAATCTTATAAGGAACCTTTTTTTTTGGGGGGGGGGTTTCGAGACAGGGTTTCGCCTTATAAGGAATCTTAAAGGAATCACAAACCTAAACTTTTACATATAAAAAAAGAATCATTCAACTCTACTTTAAATCTTTGGGGTGCATATCCACTCATTAATAGTTTCTTATATCAGGAGATTGAGGGCAGAAATGGGTGCAAGGAATTAATAATCATCTTTGGTCATCAACCAATCCTAGCAAGAAAAGTGCGTCAGCTAGTAATGACTGGACCGCTTTGTTCTTGTTCCCTGACCCTAAAGAGTTCCTCACTCAACTGTGTGCCTTTCTAAAACTTTAGATTGTCTTCTTGGGTTTTCTGCCTCAAAGCTATTGGACAAAAACATCTTAGTCTAACCTAAGTTATTTTCAAAGCTTTGTTTCAGCTGTGATGCACTCTGAAACCTGTGAACACATCTCCCAACACTAAGGTTAAAAGAATTTAAGCTAGCTGGGCTAGGGACTCAGTTGTTTTTCTTAATCACTAACCTAAGCCACAGTCTATACAGCTCCTCAATAGAAGCTCATGTGTTCTAGCTGTGTGACACTTCCTTGTTTATAATTTTTATCATCAAAACTCTATTTAAACTAACATTATTATTATTAATTAGACAGTACAGCTTAGGAAGGAATCATCTTCAAAATAATCCACAGGTAAAAATGCCCAGTAGAACGGGATGTATCCATGAGATAAACACACCACATTAAAGGCAGTGGGGATCTCCCCACACCCATTCACACCGTGCCAGATACCAGAGAAAGACGGTGGTGGCAAGCATGTGAAGGCACAGCAGAAGCAAAAGACATTCCAGGGTCTGTGTTCTCTGGAACCTTGCCATCAGGGAGTCACCTCCTGGTGGGCTGACACCTTGAACTTCAATCACCACCTGCTGCTCCTCTAACATGGCCAACATTGTTTGCTTTGTTTTGGTTTAGATTTTTTGAGACAGGGTTTCTCTGTGTAGCCCTGGCTGTTCTGGAACTCACTCTGTAGACCAGGCTGGCCTTAAACTCAGACCTGCCTGCCTGTGCCTCCCGAGTGCTGGGATTAGAGGCGTGTGCTGCCCACCACACCTGGCCCTGAATGAACATTTTACAAAAGAAAATAGACAAAGGCCAAGACAGATGTGAGAAAATATTCACTATCAATGATCCGAGAAATGCAAATTAAACCCTGATAACCTGTCATCTCACACCTGTTAGAATGATTATTATAAAAAAAAAATTAAAAATAGGTTTTGACAAGCAAGTAGAGAAAAGTAGACCCTGATATACTATTGGTAGGAATGTAAACTTATACAGCCATGATGGAAAATGGTATGAAAGTGACTCAAAAATCTAAAAATCTAAATAGAACTACCATATGATCCAGCAAAACCAGTACTAAGTGTATGATTGGTGGAGGGAGAATAGGATGCCTGTGTGGGAAAGGTGCTTGCTGCCAAGCCTGACCATCAGAGTTCAAGCCTCAGGACCCAGAAGAAAGAAAAGCAATGACTCCTACGAGTTGTCCTCTGATCTCTATACCCACACAAGTGCTGGCCTTCCCACAACAAATAAATGAATGAATAATAAAATGTAACCAGTGGACACAAAAGAGGTATGCCAAATAAATACCTGCAATTCCACGTTCCAAGCTATGCCATCAGTCCAAATGCCCATCAGTGGATGACTGGATAAAGGGAATGTCAAAAGGGAATCCTTTCAGTTATGACGCTGGGATTGTTAACCTGAAAGACGTGAGACAAACCGAGCCCAGAAAGACACATACTGCTTGATCCCATGCATATGTGGCATCTGGTAAAGTTGAGTTCATGCAAACAGGGAGTAAAATGGACTCATTAGACCCTGGGGGTGGGGGCTGAGGGGCTTGTTAGTCAAAGGACACCAAGTATTAGAAGAAACTGGTTCAAGAGATCTGTCGGGTTATGCAACTGTAGTTAATAACAACACATTACATACTTGAAGACTGCTAGATATTGGTTATTCTTGCCACAAAAATGAAGAATATATGTGTCAGTTACCTAGAGATAACATAGCTCACAATCTAACAACTTCAAGTGGATGGGTAAGCAAGTTATATTTCATTATTAATATGACTAGGGTTAAATCTAAAATTGAGCTGTTTCTATTTGTTGCCACCTGTCCTGTCCTGTCTTCTCTTTATCTGCATTATTTCAATTAATTGGAATATTTTGTTATTTCCTTTCACCTATGTTGTTGGCTCCAAACTTAAAGGTTTTCGGTAATTTGGTCACTTAGTTAAAATGGCTCTTTGGGCTTGGTGTGTTTCGTGTGCAGATGACTTTCAGTGTCTAATCACCAGATGGACGGACGGACGCACGGATGCACGGATGAGCCGCTGATTCTTCTCTTGCATGAGCAAACAGTTAATACCTGCGGAAGGCACTCCGACAGAGTAACTAAATCATGGTGACTGTGAACAGGACAGGGAGAAGAGGAACGGTTGAAATGAGCCAAAAACCTTAGTGTGGTGTGGTTTATAAGACATCTCATGTGTAGAAAAGTTAGAAAAAATTGCAGTCCGTTTGCAAGCTTAAATACCACAATAAACCCCTCATAAATAATTCCATTTCAGAGCAGTCCTGAGCCCACCAAATAAACAATCCCAAACTGGAAAACTACAGTTTGGACAGCAAGTTATCATTAAAAGTGAATGGTGGCAGACATATTATAGACATGACAGCGGGCAGCAGAACAATGTTGTAGTGGTAGTGATGTGGGGAAACATGCATTGAGTTCAAATAACGACAGTTGAGTAGAGACATCCAGCTTTTCCCCACCCCCAAAAGGCTTGTCCTACTATGACTTAGAAATTGAATCATATACAATTTTACATTAAGCTTTTGGCTAAATAAACCATATAATAGCTAAAACATGCATATCCTCCTTACTAACTCTGTGGCATCTCTCAAACAGTGAACAGGGATAACATTCTAAATCCTTTCTCCAATATTTTAACAAATATGGAAACTCTACCCAATGGGATTACATGGGTTCCAGGAATAGAACTGGCTACCTTTAGGCTAGAATATTTGCTGACTCAGTGCATGATCTTCATGACATTGGAACCGTCAAGAATCTCCTTTAACATCTAAGTCCATCTAAGGGGCAAAACTGGACGACAAGTGAGTTCTGCTCAGAAAGATGAAGGAGTTAACTTAGTGCTGCTCCAGAGGACATGAGTGGGAGCTGGGGTGGGAGCGCTCAGAACAAGCTACCCCAGCCCCCCACAAGGGAAGGTACCTGGAATGTTTGCCCAAGAAAAAGCTGTAAGAGCAGCTGCTTGGAAGATTTTTAGACTCAAAGACCCCTATGGTGATATTTTATTTGTACTGAAATGTGATTTTATTTGTATGTTAATAAATAAAGTTGCCTGGAGGTCAGAGCTAATAGCAAGCAGAGCAAAGCTGGGCAGCGGTGGTGCACGCCTTTAATCTCAGCACTTGGGAAGCAGAGCCAGGGTTTCTCCGTGTAATTTTGGTGCCTGTCCTGGATCTCACTCTGTAGACCAGGCTGGCCTCGAACTCACAAAGATCTGCCCAGCTCTGCCTCCTGAGTGCACTTGGTAGGCAGAGCTAGGTAGATCTCTGTGTGGTCAAGGATACAGCCAGCATTGGAGACACAAGCCTTTAATCTCACTACCATCCATAGAAGACTTGGAGGTCTGTACAGACAGGCAGTGACGAGGCAGTCATGTGGTTGGGTTTACAACCAATGAGAAGGCAGAACAGAAAGTTCTTTACATTGGCTCTGTGTTTCTCATTTAATAAGATGGTTGTTTACATCTACAGACCCCTTTAAAAAATCTGATGAAAATCGTCGGCTTTTCTTTTGCTTCAGAAAAAATGACTCACTCCATGCGTGTATACCTGTGTGTATATGCACATGTACACACTCACAAACACACAATCTTGCATGGATTGTGGAGCACATCCTTGAACTACAGGTTAGCAACTCATGATGCATCCAGATGCCCTGGGTGTGTAGCAGGACTAGGCACCTTCCACCTCAGATCATCTGAGTCTCCAGATCTGTCCCCATCCCCAGAGCCACCTTTAGAGGTCACCCAAGGTTTCCTAAAACTCCAGCAGCAGAAATGCTTCCTTCCTCCTTGAGCTGTTCTGTCTTGATTCTTTCCCATTCTACTCGATAATAATTTAGTTAACCTTCTACCCTCATTCCTGACATTACTGCTTCCTCTAAATTTACTGTTCTCTTCTACAGAGATAGATTTTAATACCCCAGCTCCCTGTGATGCCGGCAGTCTCCAGTCTGAAGATTTTATCTCTGAGATTACCCTAATCTCCTCCGCAAAGGCAGGTCTTGCAGAACCCGGCAATGGGGACGGTACCACTCACTCCTTTCTGCTGCAACCCGTGTGAATTCCCATGACGCCAAGCCTCCTATGTTAGCTGCACGGTTTTCTCCGCTTATCTTACTTTTGATTGTTGCTTTGCAAACACAAAACAAACAAACAAACAAGCAAACAAACAAAAACAACAACAACAAAAAACCTTTCCCAGGCTGCCAAGATGGCTCAACAGTGAAGGTGCCTGCTGCCAAGCCTGACCACCTGAGTCAACCCCCCCAGACCTACATGGTTGGAAGGAATGAGTCAACTCCCACAAATTATCCTCTGACCTCCACATGCCCACTGTGCATATGCTGTACACACACACACACACACACACACACACACACACACACACACACGTGCGCACACACACATTTTGTAAATTGTTTTAAGATTCTAGCTAATTTGCATCAGTAGGAATATGCCTCGTGCCTGAAGCGTGGCGTCTAGACCCCACTGATGGTTCCACAGAGCATTTCCTGTAGGCTTCACTCTACAATAGGCCCAGTTGAGAGACAATGTTTGCTGTGATCATACGTGTGGACCATAGTGACAGGCATAACAGATTCAAATCCACACTTCACCATAGCCTTTTAACCTTGCTCAGTTATATAACTACCAAGCTTTGGTTCCCTCGCCTCTGAAGTGGAGAAAATGTTAGTTCTTGGATCCTGGTGGTTTGACAGGATCTCATTGGTCTGTGTACATAAGCACTTAGTGAAGTGCTTATCCCTTACTAAGCACCTAACAGGTGTTAGTAGATTATCAATATGGCCAAGAGAAATCTCACTTATAGAAGACCGCCAAGATCCTTAATACCAAAGGTCCTTAGTTCCTTGTGTCCCAATTTCCTCTGTCATTGCCCTAATTAGCTCGTGCTACTACTACAGTGACGAGAGAAATTTTAACAGAGCGATTCTTTCTCCTTTCCATTGCAGGGTCCTAGAGAGGGCAGAGCATATTTATCTGCCACGGTGGCTTTGGATTAGCTACGGACTTGGTTCAGTGAGCAGGGATCGTAATAGTAAAGGCTTTCCACGCGCCTTCACATGAGCTAAGTCTGTGGCACAGAGGTCAACTCTGAGAGCAACCTGCCCCGATTAGTCCCTGACAGAACTCTGTGGAGGTCAAGGAAGAGACCGGGAGGTGCCCCGAACCAGCCTGGACCCCCTCAACCAACCTGTAGGCTCATTATCAAGGAAAACCTGGAGTGAAAACACATTGTCACAGCATTAATGCAACCATGGCTGACTCACATGGCCACCCTTTAGTCTCTGTACCAGCTGCTCCCCATTCCTGCTGTCTCCACGCTGACATATCTGTCTTTCTGAAATTGATCACATCAGTCACCACAGGATTCTCTGACAGCTCCCTGTAGTTGACATAATAGAGTTTAAACTCCACAGTACCTCATTCAAATCTAGTTGTAGTTAGGCCCTGGGTTACCTCCCTCTCCTCCTTCTTTGGCCTGTGTATGTGGCATGTAAGCATGGGCACATGTGAGTGTGGGTGAGCATGCACATATGTGTGTGTGCATGTGGAGGCTTGAGGTTGGCATCAAGTATCTCCCCAGACTACTCTCCACCTTATATGCTGAGGCAGGGTCTCTTGAGGAACCCAGAGGACACTATCCCAACTTGTCTGGCTGCCCAGCTTGCTACAGGGGTTCAGTCTCTGCCTCCCACTTGCTGAAATGGCAGGCGGCTGCCACACCCACCTGGCTTTTTATGTGGGTTCTACAGGTCCACACTCTGGTCCTCAGGCTCACACACAAGGTGCTTTATCTACTGGTGGTTTGAATGGAAAATGTCCCCCATGGGCTCCTGTAGTTGAACACCCAGCTCCCAAATGAGGGCGCTGTTTTGGAGAGGTTATGAAGTCTTCAGGAAGTGGAGCCTTGTTGGAGGAAGTATGTCACGAGCCTCACCCCACTTCTAGGATTTCCCCCCACTCTTTCTCTGCTTTGTGTCTGCAGTTGATGGTATGATCTCTCAGCATCCTGCTCTGGCTACCTGCTGCCATGCCTCCCCTACCACCATGGACTCTCCTCCTGGAACTGTAAGTTCCTTCTGGAATTCTGGAACTTCCTAAATAGCCTTGGTACATGGTCACTGCAACAGAAAAGTGACTGAAACACCACTGAGCCCCCCACCTACCCGCCAGAGACTACCCATCCACTCTTCACCTGTGGTTTTAATCCATGGGCCCAAATCACACGGTCCTGTATCATTCCCAGATGTGCTAAGCAATGCCACAACTGCACAGTTGCTTATACAGTTCGCCCTTTCTTGCCTTGATTTTTTTCTTTTGCTATGTAGCCCAGGCTGGCCTCAAACTTGCAATCCTTCTGCCTTAGCCTCTTCATTGCTGGGATTTAAGCACGCAGCATCATGCCTGGCCTGGTCAGCTGTCCACTGTAGCTCAAGGTCTAACATCTATCCCATGGTTTATAAAGCTAAGCCTTTTCTAACTTCCTCTCAAGTCAAAAATCAATAATATATAGTTAAAATTTTAAGACATTTCATTTTGTGCATGTGGTTGTCAAAGGACAACTAGCAGGAATCAGTTCTGTCCCTCCACCATGAAGGACCCTGGGGATGAGGTCATCACGATGCGTTATAGCTATTCGTGTGTACGTGTGACTACACATGCTTGTTTGTCTTTCTGTCTGCCTATTATCCATCTCCTGTCGTTATTATGCATCTATCACATGTGTTTCCAAAGACTGTGTGTGCCCAGTGTTCCATCTGCCTAGTCAAATGTCATTAACCAATCATTCACAAGTGCCCCCTGTCTTGATATTAACCCTTCCTTTCACTCCCCACAGCCCTAATGCTTTTAGTTCCTTCAAATGCCCAAAGCCTTCAGCTCCCTAACTACGCATCAAGGCATCCCAGGTCACGAAACTGCCAGGGGTTTTGGAAGATGTTTTGGCTTTTTGAGAGAAATGCCAACATTTAGTGTCTGTCACACACCATGCAACCTTTAGCTTGAAGGTGCTCACAATTTCAGCATTACATGACAAACTTTCCTTTAAATGGTACCAACTCTTTATAAAGCTGGATTTTCAACACTCTTTACAAAGAAAAGACTGTGGCAATCAATACAGAAAAGGAAAGTGAGGTGGTGGATCTGACCTAAACCTGAGGTCAGACAGGGAACCTTTGTGATGCTCAGAATCCACCTGCTGGAGTAAACTATTACTGATTTATGAGTAAAGTTATCGCTTGATTTCAGGTTAAGGAAGCAACCCTAACTGTTGGGGGCATTGCTGCTTATTAAGTTGTCGGGGCCTAATTAGCCAATAATGGGATGCTTCCCAGGGATACCATTCAAAAGTCGCCAAGACATTAAGGGTTCAGTAAACTCAGAAGGTTTGGGAATGTCTGCCCCATGATGTACCCCTCTAGCAGACCTTTCCCCAAGATGCAGCCATACCTGGATGCCTGGGACCATCTGGAAAACTCAGGTTTATGCTTCAAAGGGATGAGCTGAGGTTCAGTCTCCCTCAAGATATCTGGCTTTCACAGATGGGGCAGAGGGGATACAGACATCCTGGCCCAGCATCTGCATCCCAGGGACGCCTGCATCTCTGCTTGTCAGCGTTCTATGTATAGTGGAGCTCATCAAATAATAAAAACGTTGCCCATTTGTGGGAACTGTCTCCAAGAAAAAACCCTGGAGCCACGGCTGAGTGCTGTCTTTCTCTCAGCCCTCTCAATGGAACTGTCAGCAAATCCAGGCTTTAAATTCTCCGCCGTGCCCCTCCCACAAGTAGCCGGCATTTTTCACCCGACTTGTCTCAAAGGCTTCTTGGCTGGTGTCTTCACCTGGGCCCTTCCTCAGTCTCTCTTCGCCCGACAGGCACAGGGATCCTCTAGAATAGAGGTCAGACCGAGCTATTCTACTTAAAACCCTCTTTTGGCATAAAAAGTCAAAGGCTGAGCTGGGTGGTGGCGCATGCCTTTAATCCCAGCACTCAGGAGGCAGAGGCAGGCAGATCTCTGTGAGTTCAAGGCCAGCCTGGTCTACAGAGAGAGTTCCAGGACAGGCACCAAAACTACACAGAGAAACCCTGTCTTGATGAGCAGAGCTGCAGAGATGAGAACTGCAGGCCGGGATTTGAGACACCAATGCACATGTGGTAGAAGTGTCCATGACCTTCCAAGGAATAACCCCATAATGGGGCCAGGGAGATGTGGACGCTGTTGGTTTTTGGGTTTGAGACAGAATTCTGCTATGGGTTCCAGAATTCTGCTATGGGTTCCAGGATGGCCACAAATTCAGCATCTTCCTGCCTCAGTGCTAGATGCAGATTTTGATAAACTTTTTTTTAAAAGATTTATTTATTATGTATACAGTGTTCTGCCTGCATGTATCCCTTCAGGCCAGAAGAGGGAGCCAGATCTCATTACAGATGGTTGTGAGCCACCATGTGGTTGCTGAGAATTGAACTCTGGACCTCTGGAAGAACAGCCAGTGCTCTTAACCTCTGAGCCAAACTCTTAATCTGACTCACTGTAGGAGCCCAGGGATGGAGAGGCAGCGTGACTGTCTGGGGAGATGCTTTTAACAAAGACAATACAAAATGGATCTGGAAGAGAGAAAGGTCAGAAGAGAAACAGTTCTGACCTTTGCGTACTGATGGGCACTTTACAAGCTTGGTCTAGCCTCACCTCTACTCTGTATGATGGTGGTGTGACACTTGCTTCTGTAAAAATAGCAGGCTTGAAGAGGTAAAGGATATTGTCCATGGCAAGAGAGGGACAAACCTAAGCTGGGCATGATGGCACGTGATTTTAACCCCAGCACTCGGGAGGCAGAGACAGGTAAATCTGTGAGTCCGAGGCCAGCCTGGTCTACATAGAACGCTTCGGGCCAGCCAGGGCTACACAATGAGACCCTGTCTAATATATATATTTGTCTTACTCCAAGCAGACTCATAAAGCTTACATGAACGGATAGCTGAAATTTCAGGAATTTTGTGAACATTTTACTTAACATAGTCTTCATTAAGTAAATGATGCAAACTTGGATTTTGGCAAATTCTACTGAAGATCATAAAAACTACCAAATTATCACTTCCTGGTCATTATTCCTGTCTGTCATTTTTTTATTCTTTACTCTTTGGGGGGGCCTGCCACCCCACTCCCAAATAAATACACATGGAGTTTTATTCTTTCTTATAAATGCCTGGCCTTAGCTTGGCTTGTTTCTTGACAGCTTTTCTTCAATTATCCTATGTATCTTTTGCCTCTGGGCTTTTACCCTTTTCCATTCTTGTATACCTTTTTTTTTTTTACTTCTTTCTCCATGGCTTGCTGTGTAGCTGGGTGGCTAACTCCTGGAGTCTTCCTCTCCTTCTCCTTTTCTTGCTCCTTGATCTCTCTCACTTCCCATCCCTCTTTTTCTCCTCCTATTTATTCTCTCTGCCTGTCAGCCCTGCCTATTCTTTCTCCTGCCTTGCTATTGGCTGTTCAGCTCTTTACTAGACCAATCAGATGTCTTAGGCAGGCACAGTAACACAGCTTCACAGAGTTAAACAAATGCAACATAAAATAATGCAACACATCTTTGCATCATTGAACAAATATTCCACAGCATAAACAAGTGTAACACATCTTAATATAATATTCCACAACACCTGTCTTCACTGTTGCTAATGCTTTATGGTTATTTACCCCCCTTTATGTATATGAGGAATGCCATAAAATGGTATTACTGTTCACCTCTCCCCAGGTCCACCTTCCATTCAGTGAGGTCGTACTGAGAGTTTGAGATTGGCCAAGAGCCGAAGGCCTGCATTTCCCCGGCTGTCTCACAGTGAGAAGGCAGTGGGAAGTATCAATCATGCAGGGTAAGCGTCAATGTGGCGTGTCTGTAGCTGCTGCACCAAGGACATAATAATCCCTCCACGAGCTTTGTTTCCCACACTGCTCTTTGTCATGAAAGTAAATAAAGTATCAGCCAATCGGCACATCAGAAGTGTGCTAACTCATCATTTGCAAACATGGATTGATGAAGGGCACAGAGCTCAGGAAAAATTTTTCAAAGTGTTGCAACAATCAGCTGACAACTCACTAACGCCAGAATATTATACAGTATGTGTAAATCATCTGTTACACGTATGTTGTGTGGCACTGGTCCAGGGGAGGGCTGAGCAACGTCTAATCACCCCAGACAGGCAACTGATGACCCACTGAAGTGCGGCTACCACCAAGTCAGCTAGATGGTCAATGAGTTTTATCGGGGTTCCTTACAGGAATGTGGGTGAGGGGTTACTTACGGAAGTGACTAAAGACAGCTGCATTACCAAAGCCCACCCCGTGAACACGTTTTCACATTTTCATTACATTCATGCATTTTGTGTATGTGTGCATGTATGTGTGTATGTGTGCATGTATGTGTGTATGTGTGCCATTGTGTGCGTGTGTGCGCGTGAGTGTGTGTGTGTGTGTGTGTGTGTGTGTGTGTGTGTGTGTATGCGCCATTGCATGTGTGTGGAGGTCTGAGGACAACTTGTGGGAGGTGGTTCTCCCCTTCCACCATGTGAATTCTAGGGACAGAACTCAGGCGTGATAGCAAGTGCTTTTAGACTGAGCTATCTTGCAGCTCCTCATATTTCACATCAGTGAAATGGGTAAAGCACACATGTTAAAGTGGTTCTTAGGAAGAAGTCTGTAATAAAACTAACCACCTAGATCTTCGGGGAAAGGTGTGATATATACACCTTTTTGCTAAACGCTCGTGAGAACTTTGCTGCTCTAAGCAAAGGACCACGTCACCCAGTGGGAAGGGAGTGAACTCCATTTCTTCATATCACTTTAGCCAGCACCGACCTCCAACAAGCACAGTCAGTTTGTCTCATTTGACCCATTCCCTAATTTGCTTCCTGGTCCCTGGAATGAATACATCATCACCTATTATTCCCCAATTCCACACATATGTAAGACTCCTCTAGCTCCATAAATAGTAATTTTCTGATTTTTGCTTTTCCCTCCAATACTCCGGTTCATCAATTCTCAGATGTCAGCCTGACTAGTTATTTTCTTCTTCTACACAGATGTTTCACATCAAACGCCATGCGTTGCTTGGCACATATATCAAATGCCTTGTAGGTTTTGATACTTCACTTGAGAAGTCCAATAGTGACTTTGAAACTAAACGAAGCTTGCAGACATGACACGTTCTAACTCCATCACGCCCGTGTGTTTATGTCATTAATAATACAACACAGCTAAGTGTGGCGGTCACCTCTGCACTCCCAACACAGAAGAGGCTGAGAGCATCACTGTGAGTCTGAGACCAGCCTGGATAACATAGCAAGTACCAGGACAGCCTGGGCTACAGAGTAGGAGCCTGTCTCAAGAACAAACAAGTGGGCCGGGCGGTGGTGGTGCACGCCTTTAATCCCAGCACTCGGGAGGCAGAGGCAGGCGGAACTAGAAATACATTGGACACAATCACCAACTTTGCCAAAGGAGACACAACCACAACCACGGGGGTTTGTTGTTGTTGTTGTTCCCCTCCTCCTCCTCCCCCTCCTCCTCCTTCCTCTTGTTTTTTGTTTTTGGTTTGGTTTGGTTTTTCGAGACAGGGTTTCTCTGTGAAACAGTCCTGGCCATCCTGGAACTCACTCTGTAGATCAGGCTGGCCTCGAACTCACAGAGATCTGCCTGCATCTACCTCCCAAGTGCTGAGATTAAAGACCTGCACCACCACTGCCCGGCCACAACCATGTATTTTATATCAATCTAAAGAGTCCTTTCTTCAACTAAGCCAAAATACTAACTTGACACACAAGAGGTAGGAATATAAAAACACAGGCTTACAGTCAGCCAGGTCCTGAGAGGACAAATGATCTACTTTGTCCTGGGGAAATTACAAGGGAAAAGAAAAAGGAGAGAAGGGATTAACTGAAAAAAATTTGACAATCTGGAGAAAGGGCTCAGCGGTTAAGAGAGCTTACTGCTGTTGCAGAGAACCAGGGTTCACTTCTCAGCACCCATATGGCAGCTCACAACTGCCTGTAACCCCAGTTCCAGGGGATCCAATGCCCTCTTCTGGCCTCTACAGGTACTGCACACACATGGTACACATACACTCACCAGGCAAACACACATACATGTAAGTTTAAAAAAAACAAACTAGGAAGACATGAAAATCAGCTGCAGTAAGTAAGCCTTATTTGGATCTCTACTTGAACAACAGTAAGCATGCAATCCTTGATATTAACACCTGATGTTAAGTAAATATTATTTGTTTTTTGTTTAATTTTCCAAAACAGGGTTTCTCTGTGTGGCCTTGGCTGTCCTGGAACTTGCTCTGTAGACCAGGCTGGACTTGAACTCACAGAGATCTGCCCACACCTGGCCTTTTGAATATTGTTAATATGTTATATGGTAACAATACTATATATTACATATTATGTTATGTTATGAGTCCTTGTCTTGAGTTACTGCAAGCAGTGGGAAGTGGGTAAGATGGGAGGCGTGGCAGGCTAGGAAACCAGAACTTTAGAAAACACAACAATCCCACAAAAGCCTTAGTTTGTAACATTTGCTCTTCCTGGGTGGCAACACTCTCACTATAATCCATTTGTAAACAACAAAAAGAAGAAAAGGGAAGGGAGTGCAGCACTCTAAATAATTGATTAAGATTTAATTAATGATTATGGAGAATTGTGTGACCCATTGAATAAAGAATCCAAGAGTCCATGATAATGAAAAAAATAAACAATTTGATGGTTAATGGCTAACAAATATGGAAGAGATGATCTTTTTTTAGGAATGAGTATTTTAAACTAATCATTTGCAATCATAAAGTCAGTCATCTGTTGACGTTAAATTTCCTCCATTTTAATTCCAGCACTTAAGAGGTAGAGGCACGCTGGGTGGTGATGGCACATGCCTTTGATCCCAGCACTCGGGAGGCAGAGGCAAGCAGATCTCTGTGAGTTCGAGGCCAGCCTGGTCTACAGAGTGAGATCCAGGAAAGGTGCAAAGCTACACAGAGAAACCGTCTTGAAAAACCAAAAAAAAAAAAAAAGAGAGAGAGAGAGAGGTAGAGGCAGAAGGGTCAAGCCAGTGCCAACTGTGTAGCAAGTCTGAGGTCACTCTGAGCTACACATAGATACACACACACTGAATCTGATTATTATATGGTGGGAATGGAAGCATATATCCCCACTTAAGCAATGTATACTGGGGCTGGAGAGATGGCTCAGCTGTTAAGAGTACTGGCTAAAGAGGTCCTGAGTTCAATTCCCAGCAATCACATGGTGGCTCACAACCATCTATAATGAGATCTGGTGCCCTCTTCTGTCATGAAGACATGCATGCAGGCAGAGCACTGTGTACATAATAAATAAATACGTCTTAAAGAAAAAAGAAAGAATGTATACCAAAGGACTCACATGCAATCTTTTCTCAGATTGCTTAGACAAACGTCACTGTGTCTCTACATAGTATAGACAGGCTTGTCTGCTTATAACTCAGAAGAGGGCTGAGGGAGTGAGAAGAAAACACAGCATGATGCTCAAACTCGGCAAACATGCATTACACTCACACTGAACTCTCTGGACCATTGTGAAATTTCTCTGTAAACCTGAAATGATTTCGAAGATTTCCAAAACCTTAAACCATGGCGAATGAGCTGGCTCAGAGGTTAAAGGCCCTTGTTCCCAAGCCTGGTGACCAGGGGATAACATGTGGACTCACGTGGCAGAAGGAGAGAGCCAACCTGTGCAGCATGCCCTCTGACCTCTACACTCATGTTAAAACAGGAGTGAAAACTATCCAAAAGGTAACAAACCATAGTTAACCAGGGACACTGCCAATCAAAGTCCTTAACTGGGGATGCTGCCAATCTAAGTCCTTAACCAGGGACGCTGCCAATCAAAGTCGATAACCAGGGACGCTGCCCACCAAAGTCCTTAACCAGGGCCACTGCCAATCAAAATGAAACATGAACACAAGCTGAAAGCCGGGGGTGGGGGTGGGGCAGCTATTTGTGGACAGGACTCTTAGTGTGGTTCCACCAAGGGACAGAGAAGGCTCTGAAAGACATCGTGATCTGGACACCTGCCAAGTGCCCAAAGCCACTGCCAGGAGACTGAGGCCCCTTCTGCCCCCGGTCCCCTCAGCCACTCTGTACAGTGTCGCTTTGGAGAGCACCTGGTCTGGGACATACATGAACAGCTGTTGTGTTTTCTGTCTTCTATTGCTGAACTCCACCTGGAGGTCTGAACCATCCATCTGTGGATAGAACTGAGGGAAACGATAAGCCTGAACGTGAAAGGTAAAAAAAAAAAAAAAAAAAAACCCTATTTTTTTCCTGATTACTAATGTAGAGTTGGCATTGCATTTAATTATAAATGCAGTCAACAAACCCCAGCAGAATTACCAGTCCTGAATCTGTCACCAGCAAATCCCACCGAGCCGGCCATATCATGCCACAGCTGTGGCGGATGCTGTAACATATCTATATTGGTTGCCCCTGTGGCTTGGGTATCTAGTTGCCAGGAGCTCTGCCATGACCTGCTCCAGACAGACACTGAGCTGTGGGTGCTGAGCTGTGGGTGTGGGTCTCCAGCACAGGTTGTGTGTGTTCTTGGCGGATGCTCGGGACTCGCTGCTAGAAGGGTTTGAGACTAACTTTGTCCACATTCACTATCTGAGATTCAAAGACCCCAAAAAGATACTTGGGAGAGGTGGAGGGGGGGGGGGAGAAAAGAAAAAAAAAAAAAAACTTCTTGGAAGCGGGAGGTGCCCTTCTCTTCGCTCCGCAGCAGGCCGCCACTTGGCCCCTTCCATCTGCCGCTGCGCCTCTCTTGGCGAGCTCACTTCCTCCTGTGCAGTGTCGGGCGGGAGACACCAGCCACTGAAGAACACACTATCCTTGTGTGGCTTCAGACACCCTGTTTCTCTATGACAGCTGCCATTAAAGCAGGGGTCTAGTTTCCCAGGGAGGGCAGCTCATTGCCAAGATGGGTGTGAATTCCCGACGGGGCGGCAGAGCTGCTGGGTGTCCAGACAAGCTGAGCTCTCTTCTCCCGGGGCAGGGTCTGAAGCTGGGACCAGGTCGGGAGCAGCAGGAGGAAACATCCCCTCTGGGTGAGTGTGGAGTCAAGCCTGTGGTGAGCCTCCTTCGGCACACAGCGGTTGCTCAGCTGTGGCTCGTCTCGCTGTGTCTGCTCTCCCTGGACTCTGCCGGCTGCCCTCTGTGCCGTCCCAGCTGCACCGTCTTCTAAGGGCCTTGTTTGTGCATCTCTGCTGCCTGAGGGGTACTATGGAGAGCTGTCTCCGGGAGCAGACGGGGCCCTGCTATCGGCAGCACCATTAGACAGCGTCTTCAGTCTCCGCTGCTCCAGCTGATAGGAAATGGCCACTGTGGCTCCCACACCAGTCAGCAGGCATGGAGGGGGATGGAGGCCCGAGTCATCCACTCCTCAGGTCTTCTATGGATAAGAACCTGGGGCTGGTTTGCAACATTTCTGCTTAGAGTGACTGGCCAAGCTGGAAGTGTGTGTGTGTCAAAGTCAGTCTAGAGACTGTGTCACATGACCCTGTCCCCAAAGTGCAAAATAAATGACAACAAAAGCCCGAACCATCAGCAAGACTTGTCAGAAGACAACCCTCGTTGCTGATTGGCTGGGAAAGGTGGGTTACCTGTGACCTCACTCCTAGCTAAATGCTGTACTTTGGGAGGATGGGAAGTGGAGAGCAAATATTCAGAGAGCCTGCCAGAGCTGGGAGATAACTCAGTAAGGTGCTTGCCACACACCGATGAGGACCGAGTTATAGATCCGTACCCATGCTGTTGTGGTGGCCACCAGGATGAGAATGGACCCCCTAGGCTCACACATGTGAATGTTTAATCATCAGTTGGTAGTTTGGGGAAGTTTAGGAGGTGTGGCCTTGTGGGAGGAAGAGTGATGCTGGGAGTGGCTTGGAGGTTTCAAAAGACCACACCAGGCCCAGGCGCTCTCTCCCTCTCCCTCTCCTCCCCTACACCTCTCTCTCTCTGCAGATCAGGATGTAGCTCTCAGCGACTTCTGCAGCACCATGCCTGCCTGCACGCCACCATGGTCCCCACCATGATAATGGA
Source organism: Peromyscus aztecus (assembly GCA_902168405.1). Lineage (NCBI taxonomy): Eukaryota > Metazoa > Chordata > Mammalia > Rodentia > Cricetidae > Peromyscus > Peromyscus aztecus. The sequence continues at coordinate 62,963 of CABHPQ010000760.1, read as the reverse complement.
CTCACCCTCTGAAACCATAAACAAGCCTCAAATCAAATGCCTTCCTGTATAAGCGTTGCCTTGGTCATGGTGTCTCTTCATAACAATAGAATGTGTCTAAGAGACCACCCCAGGGCTGGGAAGGCAGAAACAGGTGGATCCCTGGGGCTTTCTGGCTGGCCAGCATAGACTATGTTGATAGCCTCTGGCCGATGAGAGACGACTCTGCCTCAAAACACAAACCAAATGAAATCCCCAAACCAAACTGAATGAACAAGTAGACCCAAGGTGAACAGTGCTTCAGGAATGCAAGACAAAGTTGACTCTAAAATCCCACACCTGCACCCAAACCTAAGTGTACACACAAACACACAAACACACACACACAAGGTCATAGAGTCAAAGATCTGTAGAGGCAAAGAGTAAGGAAGTGCTCAGAAAACTCAAAGGTAGGATTGGTGGAACATTTGCCCAGCCTGTGCAAGGCCCTGGGTTCAAGCCCCATTATTGGAGGGAGGAAAAGGTGCCATGACATGGATGTTGTTTGTGCCACAAGAATTCATGTGTTAGAGAACCGGGTCTCAGTGTGGAAGGGGGAATACTGGACCTTGAGTCCGGTGATGGTGCTGCCCTTGGGCCCTCAGGAAGAACTGAAGTTGCTCCTGAGTGGCTGGTAGCCTGGCCTGCACAGATCCCTGGCCCCCTGGAGGCACGGTCCCACACACGTACTGTCATTGGCATCTGTCATCAGGTGATGCCGCCAGTGGGGAGCCCTCTTTGGAGTCTGTGCCACGCTGTTTGGATTTCCAGCCTCTGTGATACCTTAGTCGCCAGCTTCACTGGATCTGGGACCAACGGAAAGGCAAGCCAGTTGGCATGCCCGTGAGGGATCTTCTTGTCTTGGTTATTTAAAATGAGTGAGGCCACCCTCACGTGGGCAGCACCTTCCGCGGGCAGTCAGATGAAACGAGGTCCAGCACAATAAAGCTTGACTTCTGCCAGCTCCTGCTTGCCTTTGCTGGTGCGCCAGCTCATCCTGTGGCTGCTGCTGCCACTGCTGCCATTGCTACCTCAATACCACGGCTGCTGGGGCGGGACCGCTGAGGTACCCAGCCTCGTGGACTGTCCAGCTACAGAGTTCTCTTCTGGGACAGCTGTTGCTGGACTGCCCAGACCATACTGTGTTAGCCTACCTAATAAATCCCCCTTTGATATATATTAACTCTATGAGCGCTGTTAACCCTGACAAATACAGACTGAGTCCTGATGGTTAAGGGTTCATAGTCCACTTGACCAGAATCACCTGGGAGATGGTCTCTGGGCAAGTCTATGGGAGAGTATCTTGATTGCTTCAGTGTGGAAGACCTGCCGTAATGGATGACACCAGGCCCTGGCTAGGACCCCAGACTCTGCAAATGGAGGGATGGAATTGAGCAACCGTATTTATTCACGGACCTCTGCTTCCTGAGCGTGGGTGCCGTGTGATTGGCTCCTGCTGCTGTGGCTTCCCCACCATGACAGACTGTAACTTTGAACTGTCAGCCAAAATAAACCCTTCCTGCCTCAGCTGCTTCTGTCAAGATATTATGTCACAGCGAAGGGAAAGGAAACTCAGGCAGCCTCCACCTCTGCATGCTTGTGAACGTCTGTTCTCCATAAAGTTAGCCTGCCCTGGGTAAGCATTGTACCCACAGAAAGGGGACTAATGATGTCAGAGACAGAAACCAACGCAAAAAAGCTCCCAGTGGCTGAAGCTAAAATCATTTGGTCAATAAGTGATGTGGTATTTGATAGGAGCCCAAAATATAGTCTATAAATGAATCTATATGTATAAATTAATGATTCAATAAATAGGTGAGAATAAGGAACAAACCTTCCTTAAAGCTGAATTACAAATAATATATAATCCCCTCTTGGAGGTGGAATTTGTGCCCTTTATGTGTGGGACAGACTCCTATCCAAACACATCATGGAAGGGGGAGGTAGTGACTTTACCAGGGGACACTTGGCAAACTCCGTGAGGGCCAGAAGTTAGCGTCACCAGCGATGCTGTGTGGTGTCACACCCCTGATAGGCTACAATGAACAGGGCACTTAATTTCTGTGCTATTCTTCCCCAAACCACAGCCCTCGCCTAAGCCTGAGAAAAACATCAGGTAGATCTAAATGGAGGGACATTCTGCAAAACCCTGCACCCGAACTGCTTTCAGTGGGAAAGAAGTCAGAGATGGGAGCTCCTGTGCTAACCACTGATTCTAGGGTCCTAGGGATCCCCCCCCTGCAGATCACACCACCCCTCTCAAGCCTACAGGGCACAGGGGGCACCAGAGGGCTGAGAAACTGTCACAGACCAGGTGGCTACAGGAACGGATAAGTAAAGGCTAAGTGGTTCCCTAGGTCAGATCGTGGTACCACACACTATAAAAACTGGTGAAATCCAAATGAATTCTAGAGTTAATCGTTAGTATCATTCGTGCTTTCTTGGTTTTAGCGGTACTGTTACACAGCACACGAGGGGAAACGGGTGAAGAGGACAAGGGACTCCACCGTCTTTATAACCTTTCTGTAAATCTGAAATTATCCCCCACATAAAAGTTTATCACTAAATATATATGCACATGGTACGTATGACGTGGGACCAGACAGAACTGTGGTAGCACTGGGGATGACACTGTAAAATCCTGAAGGAAATTGGCCTCTGATATGCAGGGCCATTTGATGGGCTTGGTAAATCCCAGGACCCCAGTTCTATTGCAGTAAGTATACTAAATGCACTCACACTCCACATTAAGCACAATTTGCCCTGGAAACTTGAGAGAGGGGATTATAATTTTGGTTTGGAACTTACGTGGTGATGAGTAATATTTAATTACAATTGGCTACGATTTCCCAGGAGTCAACCATTTCTACCCGGGAATTCTTATGAAGTGAGAAAATCTAACCCACAAACCCTTTAAAATGGAATGAATATTTATCCATGCCAGATTTAGCATTTAATAAACTTGACATATCGTTGTTTTACAGACATTCAGTTAAGACTATTGGTTGCATTTCACTAGACCTTTCTGCATTTGGACCCAATTCATTTATTTTGAAGTCCTTCAAGATAAACACCCCCAGGGCGAGTATGAGGTACCGTTCTGGCCCCCTCCAGCCCTTAAGTCTCCCCAGCCCTCCCTAGTCGCCTTGCTCCAGAGTCCCTGTTCCTCAACCCTCTCTCCCTTTATTCTAGATTTTCTTCCTTTTCTCGTCTTTGCTACTTAACAGTATTTCCCATAATGTCACTGGCTCTGAGCTCTGGACTCAGCTAATGTGCCAACACCCTGAGTGGTTAATGACTCACTGTCCAGGCAATTTGTTTACATCTTTTCATAGATGTGTTTTAAGTAGGCCTCTTTGGAGATGTGGCATTTGAATTCAAAGGACTCCCTTCAATTATGTGAATTTAGCACTTAGTTATAACAGGCATTTCTAGGCAGGTGCAAATTCCTTTGGGAGTAAACTTTTTAAAAATATCCTTTCTTCCTGGGAACTCATAAATTAGTAGAAGAGAGGACGTAGGCAGTGTCTTTCTGCGGCATAGGTGGGCAAAATCAGCAGGGAAAAGCAAAAAGAGGCTGTGGGTGCTCATGGCCGAGCCTTCGAGCAGCGGCAGGCATGGAGCAGGCTTCCTGGAGGGAGTGGCCTTTCAGGGGGACCCTGGAGGGTCAGTGGGACCGGGTGGGGGCTCCGGAGCCCTTCTGGTTCCTTCTCTCCTGACCAGCTGCTGATCATGAATTGTTCCAGCAGAGGGCATGCCACACAAAGACCGGTTTCTTTAGCCAAGTCTGTGGATCTCTGCGCAGCTCTGCATGGACAGAGCTCTCCCGACTTACTATGAAGGACAAGCAGTCTCTGGGTGATATTTAGAGTTGCTTGCTCCCAATTTGGACTCCAGGGCTCCACCTTGTGTTTGCCTGGAATTAGCAATAAATTTGCATTTTCCATCAACTTCACGTACTTCCAGGGCAGCCTGGTGCCATCTGTCCGATTGTACCTCCCCACCAGCATTAACATATCCTTCTGGGAGAAGCCAATCTTGCGAGTCTGGGCTGTCTAGGCTGGAGAAGGGAGTAGAAGGCCTCTGTGGGTTGTCATGGGAACGGGTTCAGCCCTCCTTCTTAGAGAATTATGAGCCAGAATCTAGTCTGTTTGGCGTTTGAATTATTTCTTGGTGCGCCAGGTGTGGCAGCGCATGTCTGTGCCCCAGCACCCGGGAGGTGGAGGTAAGGGGATCAAGAGTTCAAAGGTATGGTGGCGCACACCTTTAATCCCAGCACTCGGGAAGCAGTGACAGGCAGATCTCTGTGAGTTCAAGACCAGCCTGGTCTACAGACTGAGTTCCATGACAGCCAGGGCTGTTTGTTACACAGAGAAATCCTATCTCAAAACAAAACAAAACCAACCAACTAAACAAGCAAAACAAACAAAGAGTTCAAGGTTGGGGCTAGTGCAGTGACTCAGCTGTTAGGAGCACCCTAGCTTTATTCTTGCTGAAGACCCTAGTTCATTGCCCAGATCCATGTCAGATTTCTCGTAAATGCCTGCAGCTCCAGCTCTAGAGGGATCTGATGCTCTTTTCTGGACTCCAAAAGCAACTGCACGCACACATGCACACACTCACACACTGACACATAATTAAAAATGTAAAATAAACCTTAAAGCAAACCAACCAAACCTGAGTTCAAGGTCATCCTTGGCTACATTAAAAAAAAAAAAGCTGGAGAAGAGATGAGACAGAATTTTGAGCACAAGTGACTAACTCAGGAATAACCTCAGGAAAACCCTAGAGAGAGCAGTTAAAACGGAACAGGGAAGGAGAAGACAAGTGTCACCTCTGGGGTACCCTAGCCTATGCACAGATGGGAGGCAACGCCCTATTCCTGGCTCTATGGAGCTTATGCTGCTTGTGGCAAAGTCTCCAGGCTTCGTGTCCATCCCTTAAAGGTTGTTATTGTCCCAGGAACATAAGCTGGCCAGCACCTCTGGTTCTTGATGTGTCAACACGAAAGGGCTCTGAGGGTCCATGCTTCATCCTCTGCAGACAATTGTGGTCATGGGCCCTTGGCCGTTGAGTGCAGAGCTGCCAGAGGACTGTGTTAGATCCAAAGGAAACTCCAATCCTCCAAACTCCAAAAGGTAGTCCGAATATCCAGAAATGAGCTCAACCTGCAATATAAGAGGATTTCTGGTGGTTATACAAAAGCCAAAAGCCAGTCTTCCTCAGGAACTTGTGAAACCGGTTCCCTTCTGCCAAAAAGAGCGATTTCCCTTACCTCTGGCAGAAAGGGCATTGGCTGCCTATCGGCACATCGAAGCACACGCTGGCCTCCAGGTGCTCTCAGAGTCACAAATAGCTGTTACACAGTTTCAAGTGTGCTGTAGCATCCTCGGCCTCCTCCCTCGACTCCCCAGGCTTCCCACCTTCCAGCTATCCTTTCGTTCTTAGGCGTGCGCCACCACCGACCAGCTTGACTGATGTGTATTTCTGACATAGTATTTTCTCAATGTTTGTTAAAAATTTTTTAAAGATTTGGGTCTGGTTAATTTTAGTATGTGATGATTTTTTTTTATTTGCAACTTTTAAAAATGAGTTAAAAATAAAGTTATTTTTAATAACAAAGAAATCCTTTCATTCTTTATGGTAGCAAAGTTTCCCTACCCCTGCTTCTCCCTGTGCTCTTCTCCTCTCCCCCTCCAGCAGTCCTGGCCACATCCAGTCTGCTGGCCATGTTCAGTCTACTTCTTTCTCTCTCTGCTCTGGACTCTTCAGGTGCCTCTGGACATGTTCTCTCTTATTTACAGTACTGCCCCACCCCCGCCCCACCCCCGCCCCACCCCCGCCCCACCCGTCCCACGGAGTGGTCACATGGGAAGTTTTTTCACCGCACCCCTTGCATGCGGACTTGGGGGCAGCGGGGTGCAGCTAGGACAGCGGTTGAGGCTCGCCGAGGCGCCTCCTATTGACGTCCTTCCTGGCCTCTTCCTAGTTGGTCCCTTTCAATACCTTCTTAAGGACACTTTGGCTTTTATGTGAGTCTACCCACCGCATTCAGAGTGTCCCTGCGAAGGTCCCTTGCAGATGGCTTTCACCGCGGCTCAGCATATCCCTGGATACGCTGATGCTCAGCCCAGGGAAGCAACACCTGGGAAACCTCAAGGTAGAAAAAGGCAGAAAAGCTCCGCCCCCATTCTCTTCTGCCATAAAACCAGTAGACTGGTGGTTCTCAACCTTCCTAATGCTGCGACCTTTTAATACAGTTCCTCGTGTTGTGGTGATCGTCAACCATAAAATTATTTCATTGCTCTTTCACAACTGCAGTTTTGCTACTGTTATGAACCATAATGTAAATACCTGATACGCAATCCCCCAAAGGGGTCACAACCCACCAGTTGCACCAGACTATGTATGGCAAGGCCAGGAACAACGGTTCTCCAAGGCAAAGGCACCGTGAGGCCCAGCTGTGGCAGTAGGCTGCCGCAGTTCTTGGGGCTTCCTGCCACTCTGACTATGCCGAGGAAGGCTATAAGAAAAAGCTCTGGGGACAACCCCAGAACTAGAAGCATAAGGAGGGAGCAGACTTCATCCGCAGGCTGTGGTCCCAAGAGCAAGGGGGTAAGGAAGCAGATTGCCTCACTCCATCCTCCCTGAGACAGCCATGTCCCGGTTCTGATCCTCATCACTGCTTCTGTGTCCCTATGCACAGCATCAGGTCCACTCACACCCAATAAATACTTGTGGATTAAACACCAAGAACCATTCTCTCTGTGGGTGCCATCTGTCTGATACTCATGTACCCAAAAATAAACAGTAAAGATGCGGCGCGGAGCAATCTCAGATATACGACAGGGACCAAATGAAGGACCTTAAAATACACAGGAATTCAATAGTTTCTTTTTGCAGAAGAGGAAATTGATAGAGTTTGGAAGTATCTCTTGGGGTGGGCACACAACTCACTCCAGACAGAGCTGAAGCAGAAAGGCAGCTCAGAGTGTGCCTTTCTTGATGGGAGTCTAGCTAAGGAAGGAGGGTGCTGCTCTCATATGCACTCGTGTGTGTGGGAGGGCTCTCCCAGGATCTGGACACGACTCGCTTGAAGTACCCTGCACCAGCAGGTACACAGCAGCAGGTGTACCCCTAAAGGTAGAGAACCCACACATTCTTTTCTACTATTAGGATGCCCAGAGGAGGTCCTGCCCAGCCTGCTTCCTCTGGCCCGGGAAACGCTGTGCACCTTGGTAAAGACGCTGTTCAACTCTGGTGGATGATGAGGAAGCTGGGCCCCTGCCCGGGCGTGGCGAGCTGAGAGCTCAGTCTGGTGGAGACATGGAGATCCTGCTCAGGATTGATTGACCGTCTCCACCCAACCGAAATCCACACAGTTCCTAGCTCAGTGTGCGTGCTCAGCCCTGGGAGGGAGTTTGGTTGGTACTTGAGCAGTCAGTCCAAGCAGGAGCTTTACAAATTGGCATGTCCTTTAAGCCAGTAATTCTCATTACAAAATCTGTTCTAAGGAAACAATGTGACATACAGAAAAACCTTTATGCTAAAAAGTGTTTGTTACAACGTTGACAAAAGGCAAAAATTACAGAAGCAGCAGAGGCCAGCTATGGTGAATTAGTGAAGTGAGTCACAAAATATCCCATAATAAGCTGCTGTGTACGCATGCAAGAGACACAGTAAAGAAACCACTAAAATGACCGCTCCATGGTTGTGGCTAAGGGGAGGTTTTTACTGTGGGTAAGAGAAAGAAAGTAGCCAGAGGCATCAGGAAGAGTCCAGAGCAGAGAGAAAGGACGCAGGCTGGGCAGGGCCAGGGCTCTCTGGGAGAGAAAGGAGGATGGTCGGAGTCAGGAGTGAGCATGGCTGGGAGGGGCAGATGGCATAGAGAGCAGGGATCTGAGGTGAGAAGGGCCAGGATGCTGGCATGGACTTTGAAATGTAGAGCAGGGCCCGAGGGAGCTGGCACAGACCCTGACAGGCAGCCACAGGTAACGTCCATGGAGCTTTCCGCCCCCTCTGCCAGCAGCAAGGGAAACGACTCCTTTTGGCAAGTGGGAACTGGTTTCACACGTCCCCGAGGAAGGCTGGCTTTCATCTGACCACCAGACATCCTCCAACGGTCCAGCGTGAGCTCATTTCTAGACATACGGACTATATATGGACTGCCTGAGACCGACCAGTGCAGTCATTAACCAGGGTGTTTGTAAGTTTTTTTTTTTTTTTTTTTTTTTTTTTTAATCAGTACTGGGGTTTAAACCCAAGACTTACCCATGCTGGGCCAAGGCTCTTCAACAGCTCTACATTCACAGCCTTGAAACAACTTTCAATGACTTCACAACCAAAATAAATCCATGTTGTCACCACAGTTTTTTAACTTTATGTGTGTGGGTGTTTCACCTGCATGTTTATGTCTGTGCACCACATGCATGCCCGGAGCCTTCAAAAACCAGAAATGGGCACCAGATTCCCTGCAACTGGAGTTACAGACAGTTGTGAGCTGCCCTGTGGGTGCAGGGAACCAAATCCAGGTCCTCTGGAAGAACAGCCAGTGTTTTTCACCATTAAGCCAATAATGACACAAGTTGTTATATATGATAATGAGCTTGATATAGTTGTCATTTTGCAATGCATATGAATATAGAAACCTTGGGTCAGGCATGGTGGCACCACCCCCCTGTACTGGGCTTTTTCCTTTGGGCCACCAACCAGCTCCCAAATCACGACACAGAGACTTACTAGTTTTGAATGTTCCACCTAGCTTAGGCGCACTTCTGGCTAGCTCTTTTAACTTAATTAACCTGTTTTTCTTTATCTACTGTTTTGCCTCGGGCCTTTTTACCTTTCTTCCTTGTGTGTCTTACTTTCACTGCTTCTCGTGCCTGGCTGGTGGTGGCGGCGGCACCTGGCACCTGACTTCTGGCTCCAGGGTCTCCCTCGTTCTCTTCTCCTCCTCCTATTTATTCTCTCTGCCTGCCAGCCCCACCTGTCCCTCTCCTACCTAGCTATTGGCCAATCAGCTTTTTATTAGACCAATCAGGTGCCTTAGGCAGGCAAGGTGGACCAGATGCAACACATCTTTACATCATTAAACACACATTCTTACATCATTAAACAAATGCAGCATAAACAAATGTAACACATCTTTACATAGTTAAAATAATATTCTACAACACCTGTAGCAGGAAGCTTAAAAGTTCTTATTAATAAAATCAAACCTGAGGCCAGTTATTGGGGTGGTCACTGGAAGGTCAGACAGAACAAGCCACAGCTAACCTCACCTGGCCAACTTCTCAGCTGGTCTTGTTTCCTCAGACTGGAAGCCTCTGTGTCCTCATATCCAAATGGCTCTCAGCTGAACTGTGCTGCTAGAAGCCTGAAAGCTTAACTAGACAAATGCTTCTAGTTTCTGGTCCTCACACCTTATATACCTTTCTGCTTTCTACCACCACTTCCTGGGATTAAAGGCTTGCTTTCTGGGATTAAAGGCATGTGTCACCATGCCTGGCCGTTTCCAATGTGGCCTTGAACTCACAGAGATCCAGAGGGATTTCTACCTCTGGAATGCTAGGATTAAAGGTGTGAGTGCCACCATTTTCTAGCCCTTGTATTTAGTGGCTGTTCTGTCTCTGACCCCGGATAAGTTTATTAGGGTGCACAATATTTTGGGGAACACAATACCACCACAAACATCCACCTTTAATCCCAGAACTCAGAAGGCAGAAGCAGGCAGATCTTTGAGTTCAAGGCCAGCCTGGTCTACATAGTGAATTCCCAGACAGCCAGAGCTACACAGTGAGACCTGTCTCTGAATAAAACAACAAAAACACATTAAGTTGTATACCTTACATATTTAATTTTTGTCGGTTACACACCATACAGCTGGAAAAGAAAATCCAGGTTCAAATAGCACATACTGAGTGATTTTAATGACATGAAAAGAAATGGCCAGAAAAAGACTAGGAGGGATGTACCAAATGCTAATGGCTCCCTTCAACAATAGAGCCACGTGGAAGGTTTTCTTCTCACACGATGGCATTTTACTGTGGCAGACAGTCTTCTCAGGTGGTTCCTGTGACTGTCCGCAGGCATCTTATTTTGTTCAAGTATAAACTGATAGCATAACCACTCCATGGTATGGTTAAAGAGAAGGTTTTTATTGTAGCTGTGAGAGACATCTGGAAGAGTCCAGAGCTGAGAGAGAAAGAAATAGACTGAACATGGCCAGGAGAGAAGCAGGAGCAGAGAGAGAGAGAGAGAGAGAGAGAGAGAGAGAGAGAGAGAATATCAAAAATAGCAGGGTTATAAGGAGAATGAGTAGCTGGGGGAGGGGGTGGGAAGCCTGTGAACTGGAGAGAGCTTAGGGTGAGAAGGACTAGAAGGCCAGCATGGGCTTTAACACATACACTGAGTACTTGTGGTACTGAGGGAGCCTAGAGGCCAGCATGTGCTTTGGTATGCTAATAGTACCACAGGTAACCATTTGTCCCTTCTGCTGGTGATAAGGGAAATGGCTCCTTTAGGTGGAAGAAGTAACTTCACCAGTTCCTGAAGAATGCTGTCTTTTATCTAACTGCCAGAAATTCACCTCTAGCCCAGGACTGCCTGCTGTGGTTCCTGGTTGAGATGCATCAGATTTGATCAATCGAGACCTCCTGAACCTGGACAGATGGTATCTATCAACAAAGGTTATTGTAGTGGTATTTTCTCTGCCCATGACCTTGGGCTATATGGCCCAAAGGAGGCGATGCTTCTTGCCTTATAAGAGGTCACACACAATGGCAGGAAGCACCATCTCCTTTGGTCCGTATAGCCTAAGGTCACGGGCAGAGCAAATACCACTACAGGTTATAGCTGCTCTTCCCAGGACTTGGCCATTATCTCAAATTTTCTCAGGATCCCCATAAGATTACCAGGGCCCCCAATCAGTAGGAAGTAGTATAGAAAACTATACCCAAATTCCCAAAAAATTATTTATGAATGTTTGTTTCCATTTAAAGGTTATAAATGGTTAATGGTCATAGTCAATCTCTTTCTAAAGAAAAAAAGGGTATATGATATAGAAATTATTTTAAAAAAGTTAGATTATTGGGTCTACTTTAATCCAAAAAACAACTATTGGTCTCAAAATACTTTATATTGGTGTGGATTTTGGTTTATTAATACAGGTTTAGGGTCAATTTTGTAATAGTATATGTATATTTCTGCTCTTGTTTGGGGTATTATGTTTATGCAGTTCATTTGAAATTGTAATATATAATTAAGAAATACAGATTAATAGTTATCTATAATAGTCAAACTTATAGTCATATTACTTAGGTTTTCCAGGTATACAAAGATATATTTCAGATAGATAGGTAATCTTCAAACACTTCAAAGACCTACAGAATATGGCATTTAAAATGTTTTAAGAATTTAGACTTTTCTGGACAATTAGACACGTCTGCTCCTAGCAGCACCAATTACTTCAAAGAGGATTATGGGGGCTGGAGAGATGGCTCAGTGGTTAAGAGCACTGGCTGTTCTTCCAGAGGTTATGAGTTCAATTCCCAGCAACCACATGGTGGCTCACAACCATCGGTAATGAGATCTGGTGCCCTCTCCTGGCCATGCAGACAGAGCACTGTATACCTAATAAATAAATAAATAAATCTTAAAAAAAATAAAGAGGATGATGAGCATGGAAGAAACTTGTTATGGAGTTTGCTTACAGTGTGGAAAAGGCTAGCCATTTGGGCAAGAAACTGTTCTTGCCTGGACTGCTTGACAGTATGCTGTGTAACCTGGACACGCAGGACCCATGGGAAGATGGCCTCTGAACTTTGCCCAAACAAGGTGAGATGATCCTTCAGGTTCCTGCTTCACAGAAGAAACTGCCAGGCATTCTGCAGGACACAGAGGGAAGCAACTGACAAACTTTGCCAAAATAGGCGGGACAGTCCTTCAAATTTCCTGCTTCACTGAAAAATATGCCAGAGACTCTAGGCCTGTAGGCTGAAGATAGATGCCCCAACGTTACAGAGGAACTTTGGATGACTGTTCAGGCAGCCAGATGTCTCTGTCATTTCTAGATTTTTGGAAGTTGTTTGCAATGCACTTCCTGTTTACTCAGATGATATCCCTCTGGGGTCTTTGATAGAGTTGAAGACTAGACAGTTATAGTTATAATTATACTTTGCCTTGGTTATGATAAAAGGTAAACTAGATATGAAACTTTAGACTCACAAATATAGGATAGATGATAGAGTATTTTCTTTAATTTTGCCAAATATGAAGACTAGATCTTGTAACTGCAATTCTTGCTCAATAACTGTTATTATATGTAATTTTAATATGTTAAAATGAAAACCTTCCTTTTTGATTCGACAGACAGAAAAGGGGAAGTGCTGTGGGATGGTCTTTCTGTATGCTGTGAATATGTGTTGCTACTATTGGTTAATAAAGAAGCTGTTTTGGCCTATGGTAAGGCAGGTTATAGCCAGGTGGGAAATCCAAGAGAGATACAAGGAGAAGAGGCAGAGTCAGGGCAGACACCATCTAGCTGCCCAAGGAACAGGATGCCAGCAGACCAGTAATGTCATGGACATATGGCAATATATAGATTAATAGAAATGGGTTAATTTAAGATATAATAGCTAGCTAGCAATAAGCCTGAGCCATAGACCAAATAGCTTGTAATTAATACTAAGCCTTTGCGGGATTATTTTATAAAAAACAGCTGCTGCCTGGGTAGGACCAGGTGGGACCAGGCAGGACTGAGAAACCTCAGGCTACAACTGCCTTTTAGAATCCGGGGAGGTACTTTCCTTTGGCCCTAGCACCCAGGTTCTATGGTTCTGGGATCCAACCCAGGGCTCCATCCAAGCTAGGCAAGCACTCTACTAACTGAGCTACACCCCTTGCATCTCTTCTCCTCTTTGAAGACAGGGTCCCACTCTGTATCCTAGGCTAGCCTGAAACCATGTAGCCCAGGTTAGCCTCAAACTTGTAAGCCTCCTGCATGAATTGCTAAGCCCCGTACACATCTTTAAGCTAAAGTAGCCACAGACTACTAGTGGATAGCAGATTGGACATCGCAGTTCTGTAGGTTAAATGTCTGTGTTCTGAGAATGCACAAACCTCACAAGAAGTCTCAGGGGTCAGGAGGGACAGCACTAACTGACCCTCTGGCCTTGAATGTTCTTGTCTGTGAGAAGGAAATGGTTCCCTCAGTTTCAAGAGTCTCCTGTGTGAAAACACCTGCTGAGAAGGGGGCCATGCCTGTGACTCTCCACCAGAACAGGCCACATGGAATGCCAGGCTGCTGCCTGGGACTGTAGACGCTTTCTAACCAAGAGCAGGTGAGGCAGGGAGACCCCACGGCCTGTGTCCCCCTGGGGGCTGAGCAGGTCTGTTCTTCTGAATGTTGGTTATGATTCCAGCTCAGAGGTTCTCATGCTTCCCACCCTGGTTCTCTGGCTCTTCCCTGTTCTCCAGGGCATGCTCCTCTGAGTCTAGGGGAATGCAGACTTTTCCCAGAGGGAACTATTCTGCCCTGAGGCAGCTCCCCACACCCGGCAGCTAGAGCTGGGGTGGGGGTGGTGAGAACCTCTTTTGGGAATGCCTGGCAGACTCCTTGGCAGGGGCAGGGAGGGAGCAGGATGCAGAGTGAGGAAAAGTATATTTAATATTATGAAATAATTGTATATTTGGATAATGAAAAAATAGCTATTTTCCTTGTGTTACAGGAATGAAAGCAAGGAGAAATCCTGTCCCTGGGGAGTGTTGGAAAGCGAGGGAAGCTCCCCCTGGAGGCTCTGGGAAGCCAAAGAAGCCACTTTATTTAATTTTTTTAGGGTGTGTGTGTGTGTGTGTGTGTGTGTGTGTGTGTGTGTGTGTCTGGCACCTGTGAAGGACAGAACACAGTGCTGGATCCCCTGATACTGGAGTTACAGACAGTTATGAGCCATGTGGGTGCTGGAAACACAACCCGGGTCCTCTGCAAGAGAAGCCAGTGCTCTTTTTTTTTTTTTAGACAGGGTTTCTCTGTGTAATTTTGGTGCCTGTCCTGGAACTCACTCTGTAGACCAGGCTGGCCTCGAACTCACAGAGATCCACCTGGCTCTGCCTCCCAAGTGCTGAGATTAAAGGCGTGCTCTACCTCTTAACTGCTGAACCGTTCACGACAGAAGGGCCTTGAAGACAGATCAGTCACTCTATAAGCTGTGCTGTTTCGGGGAAATTACTCAGCATCTGGAACCTCAGTGTCTTTATTCATAAAATAGGAATGATTATGCCTCCTACACAGAACTCCACACATGGTATGTTTTATTTGAAATGACGTCTAGCCAAAAGCATCCCCTTGCCTTGTCAGTCCCAGGAGGAGTATGGAGAGGAGGTGGAGCTTGAGGTCCTGTAGACTGCATGGTCAGCATGAGGGAGCCAGGGGGAACTTGAGCTGGTGGTCGAAGAGAATAAGGCCCTACTTTCTACAACATATGACAAGTCTAGTGTATTAAGGGGAGGGACGTGGGTGAGGAGCTGGGAGTTGAAGGTGTAGCAGGGAGAGGGGCTTCCTTCCAGGAGCAGCTGAAGAGCGCGCAGGACCAGAGATGGATGGATGCCAGGTTCCCCCTTCCCAGAGCAGCTGCTGAGACAGACGTGGTGTACACAGTGTGGCAGTAGTCTGAGGCTGGTCCCTTTTTCCTTTATGGTGTTCATGTCCTCCCTTCTTGTCTGGGGCCTTGCTGGTGGGATAGACTCCTGTCCGGGGATGTATTTGATCTAAAAGGTCAGTATAATGGCCAGGTGGTGGGTAGGGCTCTTCCCACAGTACGCTAATGCAGGGTTCCCCTGGTCAGATTTTTTCCGATCGTCCCCAACCCTGTGATATGAAGCTGTGTTCTCCAGACCAAAGATTGAAGGTCACACACTCTTTACTTTGTTTTTATCAACATCAGTGTGTCAGTGCCAGAAGACACACAGGGTCACAAGAACTAAATGGTCTCTTTTGAAGCTTTGAAGGTCTAAGGACTCAGGTTCTTGGCTGCTGGATTCCAGACTCCAGTCTGCTGGAGCCTTCTGATGGTCTCTAGTCCCTTCCCCCGACTCTTAGGATGCACCTGTCCACTCTGGCAGTCTTGTCAAATGTGTGTGGCTTCTGGCCCCCAACGACTGAGCCTGCTGAATGATTTCCGACCTCATTCTAGACTCAGGAAATGGTGGGACTGTAAGAGAGCTTAGAAGCCATGTAAACACAGCTCCTCAATTATACTGAAGAGGAAACTGGATCCCTGGGAAGGCAATGGAGGCTCCCAACAAGTAGCATCAGGACCAGAACCAGCATGGAATCTACTGACTCCTCCCTGGCCAAGATCATGGGACAAACGTGATGCAGGGATCACTCGGGAAGGTTTTTTCAGCTGCCCCCATCAATATGATCAGCCTCCTGGGGCTGGAGAGACAGCTCAGCAGTTAAGAGCTCTCTTCCAGAGTCTGGGGTTTGATTCCCAGCATCCCATGATGGCTCAGTAACCATCTGTAACTCCAGTTCCAGAGGATCTGATGCCCTCTTCTGGCCTCCTCGGGCACTGCATGCAAGTGGTGTGCATACATACATACATACATACATGCAGACAAAACACCCATACACATAAAATAAACCTTAAAAAAAAAAAAGACCAGCCTCCTCCTCAATTCATATTCATGTATGCCACCCCCTTCGCCGTGTGTCCTAAGCATAGGGGGCAGTGTGTGGCACAGTGGAAATGTCATCAATGCAATCCATGCAGATGTGACCAAAGCAAAATACTCAGCTCTCAAAGGGTCTTTGGGGCCTGGAAAACACACTGAACACATTTTGCCAGGACAGTGAATTGAAGCATGACTATACTTGGGGCCTAGAAAAGTCTCAGCTTATGTCCCAGCTCCGTCACCTGCTGCACAGGGGCAGCCAGATTGCTTCACTTTCAGCCTCAGTTTCCACATTTAAGAATCAGGTGCATAGCTCAATGGGCTGCTGTGGGAGCTACACAGTCCAAGGGGCTGTCCCAGCATCGCCTGCACACCGAGCACTCACACTGTGGGGTTTCTCCAAAGGAGAGAAGCAACATGCTGCCGGCCCTGCCCTTGCCTCTTCCTAGGAGCAATGCCACTCTGCACATGACCTGGCCACCGGCCAGAGGAGGGAATCGGGGCAGGGGTCATGCTACTCAGTCGCCTTCTTTGGGACCTGGGCCTTGTAGGCAGTTGCTGCCTTGTGCTGAAACCCCTTTTGGCTCACTGCCCCCAACAAAAAGAATCCACAGGTAGAAGGTACCTGAACCCTGGCAGAAAAAGCTCCCAGCCTTGGATCAGGGCACTGCTGTGCTGAGGGCCTCTAAGTCAAAGCCGTCACACACAGGGCTGTTGGCCCGGCGTGAAGTGGGCTGGCACAGCGCATCTGTGGGTGTTGGAGATGATGGCAGCAGCAGGGGCTTGCTCCATGTGGGCATGACAAAGACGAAACTGGAGCCTGAGCAGCTGACACCGGGGTTTTCATCCTCATCAGGGGGCATGATTCAGCCCGGGGATCTTGTAAAGGGGACCAGGAAGTACAGTAGCAGGCAGGCGCAGGGACCATCAGGGCAGCATTCTCCTCTGGTCTTATGGAATCCTATTTTTTTTTTTAACCTGCGTCTCATGGAATCCAAAGACACAGCCAAGAGCAATGGAGATGTGAATGCCAAGGCCCTCACCCACCTGCTCTGCCTCAGACGCAGACAGCCTCATCCATCCCACCCTCTCTTCCCAACACCCATGTGCTCCCTCCTCTCAGCTCAGACATCTGTTCCCCACCCACTCTTCATCACCACCCTCCCATCTCTCAGCCTGCTCCCAGGAAACGCTGTCTGTCTGCAGCACCCTCCTTATCCCTGTCAGAGAACCATGTACTCCGCTGTCCACCCTTCCACACCTACAGCACCCCAGCACCTTCTCCTCTAGTACCAAGACACTGATTGCATTTTTGGGCAGCGTTTGGCCGTAAGGTCCTTGAACTGGGTTGGAGGTGTGGTCCATGTGTGACATTTGCTTATGTGGAAATATCACCGTGAACTCCATTGATTTGTACAAGTAACAGTTTTAAACAGGTGGCTGGGGAGATGGCTGAGGAGGTAGGGTGCTTGCTGTGCACAATGGTGTGTGGACCCTCAGCATCCACGTAGAAAGGTGAGCATGCTGGTGTCTACCTGTAGTCCCAGAGTTGGGAGGCAGAGACAGGAGGGTCCAGGGGGCTGCTGGACAGCCAGTCCAGCCAATCAGTGAACTCCAAGTTCAGTGAGAGACCCTGTCTGGAAAAGTAGAGAGTAATAGAGGGAGATACCCCATGTTGACCTCTGGCCTCCATGTATGTACACAGAGGCACATGCACACATGAATCACACACACACACACACACACACACACACACACACACACACACACATCCCTAAATAATTTTAATAATTTCTTGGCAATACTAGAGACTGAACCCAGAGTTTCATGAGTGCTAGGCAAGAGCTCTACTGAATTACATCTCCAGATCAGTGATTATTACTCTTAAGAAAACAGATTTTAAAAGATTATTTTTATATGTATGTGTTTTCCCTGCATGTATGTGCATGTATTGCATGCATGCCTGGCCCCTGAAAAGGCCAGGGGAGGGTATCAGGTCTCCTGGAACTGGAGTTACAGATGGTTGTGAGTTACCATGGGGATGCTGGGAACCAAACCAGAGTCCTCTGCAAGAACAGCAAGTGCTCTTAACTGCTGAGCCATCTCTCCTGACTCCAAGAAAACAATTTTTAAAAGGCAAAACTGTCTAGAGGCTGGGGAGATGGTTCAGTGGGTAAGAACACTTGATGTAAAAGCAAGAAGTCCTGAGTTCAAAGTCCCCAGGTCCCATATAAGAAGCCAAAAGTGAGCACATATGCCTATGAGCCCAACATTGGGGTGGGGGCAGGGGCAGGATCCAGGAGCTCTCTGGCCACTTAGCCAGAGTGATTAGCTCCAGTAAAAGAGCCTGCCTCAAAACAGAAGGGTTGGAGAGACAGAGGAAAGTATCCACATCTGGCCTCTGCACACTCACACGGGCACACGCGACACAAGGGTGGACCTGTGTACACACAGCTTCCCCGGAGATAACCTGGCCCTAGCATGTCTTTGGAGCCTTTTCCTCTCAGGTCAGTGGTACTGATTGCTGTTCCACTCCACCTGCCCTGCTCCCCAGGTCCAGCTGCTCCTTGGACCCAGCTTCCTGTTTCCTTGTCTCCATCAGTCTCGCCCCTGCCACCACTTGTCTTTATGTTGGCCCAGCTAGGTCAAGCCGTCTCCATCGCTACACCACGAGTTGTTTTCAAAACATCAACATATCCCAAAGCATTCATTTACGCCACTGGAGTCCTGGGCAACAGTTAAGGCCTTCCTTTGGCTCCTACGTTTTATGATCCGTGGCTTCTGACCCAGGATCCTTCATGGCGAGCACATCCCTCAGCACCCTGTTGTCTCAACCTCCTGCCCACACTCCCACCCCTGAGCTCCCGGCTCCTCTTTGGCTTCCCTGGCTCTGAAAGGACCCTTCTGCCCACACAACTTTGCAGGTGCCATCTTATTTCCAATGCTAGTCCAATTGCAGGTCCTCTGAGGACTCTGACGTTCCCTCTTACAGAATGAGAGCATCCCAGCTGCCAGGATTCTGAGTGTCTCTCCCGTTCCTCTCAGGAGTGCCTTTTAAAAACGTGCTTGGTCGCCGGGCGGTGGTGGCGCACACCTTTAATCCCAGCACTCGGGAGGCAGGGGCAGGCGGATCTCTGTGAGTTCGAGGCCGGCCTGGTCTACCAAGTGAGTTCCAGGAAAGGCGCAAAGCTACACAGAGAAACCCTGTTTTGAAAAACCAAAAACCAAAAAACAAACAAAAAACAAAACAAACAAACAAACAAACAAAATATGTTTGGTCATCTCTATTTCTCCAGTGGCCTCTGAATAGCCCATACTATTCACTGTGAGGTCTGGCCACCACCAGGCCCAGTGAGACCAGAGGGGAGCCAGGCAGGTGGTGACTTGTGATGTGACAATTTGGCCACCCACAATTATCGTGTTCTGCTGCCAAGACACCCAATCAGTGCTTTGTTTCCTGGCATCCAAACCCTGCACCCTGGTGCCCTTTATCCTGGGAAAGATCTTCTAGATTGTTTGGGAGTAGCCACTGAGTCTTAGCTGTTCACGAGGGGGACAAGTTGCACATCCAGCATTTGTGACAAATGCTTTCAGGGCATATATTCTATTCTTTGAGTTTGCTGGATCATTCCCGAATAAGAATTTGGGTTCTTGTTTGTTTTCTTGACTTCTGTTATTTATAGGCAGCTGGATGCTTTCCCTCAGTGTTTTGTTCTCCAACATGGCCTTTTCTCGATCCCTCTGTATCAGGCTGCGTTTTAGATGCAGACCCAGAGTCAGGCACTGTCCTACTTCGCTCTCTCTTGCTGTGACAAACACCATGACCAAAAGTAACTCGAGAGTTTGGTTAGTACATCATATTACAACCCATCCTAGAGGGACAGCAGGGCAGGAACCTGGAGGCAGGAACTGAAGCAGAGGCCACAGAGGGGTGCTGCTCACTGGCTTGCTCCCCCTGGCTTGCTCAACCTGTTTTCATGTAGAATCCAGAACCACCTGTCCAGGGTGACACCACAAGAAAATGCCCTATTGGTATTTGTGAAGACTTTTTGTTTTCTTTTCTTTTTTTCTTTTTTCTTTGGGTCTTACTGGTCTTTAGCGTCTTTGGTTTTGTTTTTGTGGGGTTCTTTTGTGTGTGTGTTTCTTGGGAATAATTTTGTTTGTTTGTTTCTTGTTTCTTTGTTTTTCTTTTCTGGGAGAGAAAGAGAGAGAAAAAACTGTATGGATGGGGAATGGGGAGGATCTGAGAAAGTTGAGGGAAGGAAAAACATGATCAAAATATATTTTATGAAAAGATATTTTTAATATAAAAAGGATTAAAAAAGAAAGAAAATGCCTTACAGGGAATTTGATGGAGGCATTTTCTCAACTTAAATTCCTCTTTCCAGACAACTTTAGCTGTGTCAAATTGGAAAACAAACAAAAACCCCACAAAACAGGACAGGAACCCTCTGGTGTCAGCAGAGAGTGGAAGCTGAGAGCACAGATCTGAACAAAAACCAGGCTCCACCCTCGGCTCTGCTACTCAGCTGTGCAAGCATCACAGTGAGCACCACGTTCCTCATCTGCAGTGCCCACTGCATGAGCTGCACACACTGGATCAGAGTGACTCTGGAGCACACAGAGCAGCAGACACTGGCCCTCACTGCAGCACACACTGCACACACTGGATCAGAGTGACTCTG
>CABHPQ010000760.1:24234-42578 GCA_902168405.1 Peromyscus aztecus | reverse complement strand
GCCCTCACTGCAGCACACACTGCACACACTGGATCAGAGTGACTCTGGAGCACAGAACACAGACACTGGCCACTTGCAGTGACTCTCAGGTTGAGGGCTTCAGCACTGCACAGTGGGCCTTTGAGTAAGAGGACAGCAATGATTGGACTGCTGGAGCAAGGCAGGGAAGCCCTTGTGACCCTGTGGTGGTTTGCAGGAATGATGGCTCCTAGGGTCATGTTTGGGATGCTTAGTCATCAGGGAATGGCACTGCTTGGGAGGGGTTAGGAGGTGTCGCCTTGTTGGAGGAAGTGTGTTACTGGGTGGGCTCTCAGTGTCTCTCTCTTCCTGCTGCCTATGGACCCAGATGTAGAACTCTCAGCTCCTTGTACTACTGTGCCCGCCTGTGTGCTGCCGTGCTCCCCACCATGCCAGTGGACTAAACCGCTGAACTGTAAGGCAGCCCCCATTAAATGCTTCCTTTATGAGGGTTGCTGTGGTCATGGTGTCTCTTCACGGCAACAGAACCTAAAACAGACCCCAAACTAATGCTAGATTCTCACAACTCAGGGTTACACGAAAAGCAGCCAAACCAGGCACTTCTGTCCTTTCCACCATGACTGTTAGGGACATTACATAAGGACAGCCCACTGGGATTCCTTAGCCGATGGGTGGGTTTTGGAATTAGGGTAATAACAGAGGTCACTAACCTGTAGGAGCTTGGGAAACCTACTCAATGGCCCTTTCCCCTCCAGGCAGAGTGTAGACAAACCTGGGAACTAGTGTCCCATGACCTCACAGGACAGGTGAGAGCTAGACCCCTAAGCTGCAGAGCATGTGTATCCCAAGAGCCCAGAATGTGGTTGCTTTCTTCCTATGAATAATGCAAACCGCTCAGAAACCAGTTACAGACTCTGGGGCAGGGAGGCCAATCCAGCATGCAGCTGCAGTGCCATAGGGCAAGAAGATGGGGGGCACACTGAGACTAGAGGGGGTGTGCTGGGGGGGCGCACAGACTAGAGGGGGTGTGCTGGGGGGCACACTGACACTAGAGGGTGTGTGCCCGCTGTCCCCCCTCCCTTTGCCTCTACTGCTGGCGGTGTAAACTATCTTTCCCATTTTGCAGGTGAAGAAACTGAGGCACAGTTGGAGTGAACCGCCCGAGGTCAATTGGCTTAGAAACACAGCTGGGCTTGACCTCAGGCAGGCTGGCTGCTGAACGGAGGCTGCAGGCCAGGTGTCTCCTGGGGGTCTCAGCAGCAGTTTTCAGCCTCCCAGCAGGTGCTTCCCTCCATCAGAAATACTAGAAAGTGAGGGTTAGCGTCCACGGCATGTTTGGTGGACAAGCGGGCAGTGGGGTGTGCCTGTGCACAATTAAACCCAGCCGAATGTAAACGGAATCCTGTGTCCCAGCTGGAACCTGAAGAACGGCCTTTAGCCACGACTAAGGGGTCTCTTGGGCCCTTGCCTGCTGTGGGAAACTGACAAGCACAGTCCTTCCCAGTCACGTTTGTTGGTCTGTTTCAATTTGATTTTTTTATTTAGGTGTGTGGGCATTTGCCTGCGTGTGTGTCTGTGCACCACTGTGTGCCCGGTGCCTGGGGAGGCCAGAATGGGCTTCAGATCCCCTGGAACTGGAGTTACAGATGGCTGTGAGCTGCCACGTGGGCCCCAGGAAGAGCAGCCAGTGCTCCTAACTGCTGAGCCATCTCTCCAGCCCCACAACCCTATTCTTTTTTTTTCATCAATTTTCTTTTTCTTATTAAGAAAAATTTTTCATTCATTTTACACAGCAATCAAAGCTCCCCCTCTTCCCTCCTTCTGCTCCCCCCAGTCTCCCCCTCCCAACCCAGACCCACTCCCACCCACAAGAAGGCAAGGCCTCCCATGGGGAGGCACATCCAGTAGAGGCAAGTCCAAGCCCTTCCCCTGCCTCAAGGCTGCACGAGGTGTCCCATCGTAGGTAGTGGGCTCCAAAAAGCCTGCTCATGCACCAGAGATGGATTCCAATCCTACCGCCAGGGGGTCCCCCAAGTAGATCAAGGTACACAACTGTCTCACCATGCAGAGGGCCTAGTCCAGTCCCATGGAGGCTCCATAGCCACTGATCCAACTTTCAACAACCCACACCTCTCTCCCACTGCCCGAGCTGTCAGGGCCCTCACTGTGGCCTAATGAAAAATGACAAGTAGGGACCCAGAGCTTTGTCAGGCTTGGGAATCATTTTGTAAGTACAGAGACAGTGAAGCTGGGAGCTGTGGGGGTTGGAGCTGGAAGATCTGGAGGTGGTAAGGCTGTGAGAGCCTGGGCAAGAGCTCAAATGCTGGGGAACATTCTAGAACTGGATGGGAACAAGCACCAAGCTAGCTGGAGGTGAAGCCTGGCAGCACTGAGCCACAGGGAGCAAAGGTGCGGTGCTCTAGCAGCTGATGCTCGCCCTGGCTGCAGAGTGGGGCCACCTGGAGAGTTCCGGTGCCTGTGCTCCCCAGCATCTGTTTATTTCATGTGGAGCAGCGTGTGGATACTGGGAGGCTGGAATTCTCCTCAGGGTGGAGAGGAGCTGACCTTGGCGCTGAGAGCTCCTGCTGTTCTCTTCAGCGAGGTCCTGCTATGCCAGAGGCTCCTACCAGCTTATTCTTTGCTACGGAACTTTGTACAGGTGTTAGCGACAGAACATGACCAGGGAAGTGAGCGCTGACCCCAGAGCGCATCCTTGTTTGCCCACCTAAGAGACAGTGTGTGATCCAGCTCTGGCCAGTGCTGTGCTCGCTGCTTCTGGGATCCTCCCCACTGTTTAATGAATGAGAGATGGAGAGGGGAGAGAGGGAGAGAGAGACTGGAATACCACCTGTCCTGCATGTGGCAGTGATCTTGGCCAATGTAACTCCTACTAGAGTTTCAGGAGCCATCTTGTAACCCGGAGGCTAGCAAAGGAAGATGCAGCAAAGAAACTAACCAGCACCCTGATGCAATCGCTGCTGAATTAGCCTAGGAACCCTCGACCTTTGTGTTTATCACGGCTCCTTCCGCTGCTATGAGCCAGGTGCTTTCTAAGGACACCTGACTTACCAACTAATGGACTCCTTAACCCTGGGTGTGGGATGACGATGCCCTCTGGAGCACCAGTGTCTCGCCCTCCTGGAGCTCGAGGCATCGGAGCTGCCTGTGTCCCACAGGAGCAGCTTCCCCAGGACTGGCACCACACGTGGCACACCTCTGGAAGTAGGCAGAGGGCATGCGCACACAGGAGGGGTTGAACAAACAGCCAAAGGCAGCCGAAGTCTGGGAGCTGGTGAGTCCCAGGCCTACAGACTGCAGGTCCAGCATGGCTGACTCTCACCTCTGTGAATGTCCACACTGGATGCTCCCTGGGATGCTTTTCTTGTCATCCAGTCGGGCATCCTGGCTCCCCACACTCCCCTCCCCCTCCAGCTCTGTTTCTACTCCACTCTGTCCATCTTCCCCTTGTCCCTAACCCTTGAACTGAAGTTTGAGAGTTAAAGTAATCAAGTGCCCCCCACTCTCCCAGAACCAACCTTTAACAGCCAGATTCTAAAATCTGTATTTTGAAGCACTGGATAGTGTTTAGATATTGGTCTCCATAGTCCAGGGGTATCTTCAAAATGCCCCTTCCTTTCCTGCTGACCCTAAGAGAGAGGCCCCAGTAGCCCGTGCCATGGCTCAGCCTAGGGGCTCTGCTCAGCACTGCACCAGGGAGGACTGTACACAGGAGCTACAAGGCCCTTCTGCAGTATCCTTGGCAGATAAACACACCCCCCCCACACACACACCTGTCCGCCGTCTTCAGGAATCTTCTCCACACAACCTGAACACAGGCCCAAAAACAGCACAGAAGCAAACAGTTTATACAGACTTTATTTGTCACCCAAAGAGGTGAGCACACACGAGAGTGGGCAGGCAGGGGGCTAGAGATACACTGTCACAGTTACCTGCCCTGGTCACAGACAGACCAGAGGGGGTCTTGTTTTTAGCACATATTGCTATGGGATAATCACGATGACACATTTTATTCCCAGTTCTATTTACGCCGTGGAGTGTGGAGAGGGTACACTTCTTACACTAAAAATATAGACTTTGGAATCTCTAAAACAAAAATATCTGCCTCTACATGAGACCTAGAGAAAAGCACACAGAAAATGAGGAAATGTACCAGCACCTCAAGCTGCCCCTTCCGTGGGAAGGTTTGCCCTGCTTTCTACCAGACGCCATCAGCCACTTCTAACCAATGACAGACAAGGGACAAGAGGAGGCATCTCAGAGAAGTGGGGAGGGACAGGGAGGATTTTGGCTTCTCTCACAAAAGGAGTGATTGCACATTCAGGTTAGTGCTTCTGGTCCCAACATAAGTAAAAGCCTGCTGCAGAACTCACCCATGAGCCTGCTAAGCAATGCCCAAGCCAGCCAATTGCTCCTGGCCTTAGAAAGGGGTTGTGGGAGGCTAGGAGGGTGGGTTCTCCCTCTTGCTCAGAAAACATCAGCTAGGGAAAACACTCTGTATTTGCTAATGCTGGAAGTGGGTTAGATTTGGGGGAGGGTGCTCTTCCTTTTCTCTTCAGAAGGGCCCAAAACCATTCCATTCCTTTTGAACACAGAATCTCCTCAAAGGATCATGCCTATGGATGGATGACTCACTTCTGAGGGCTACGGAAAAGACTCCATTCCTCTCACATACTCCAAACAGCGATAGTTACTTCACACCTCCTTTGCTTATGAAAATTATCCTCCTTTCTGGCCACAAAAAAGGTAACTGAAGAAAAAAAATGTAACTGAGTCAGCCATCCATTCTCTATAATTAATGCTAAGAGAGACCAAGAGCAAGCCGAGTATGGTGGCACATGCTTGGAACCCCAGCACTTGGGAGGTAGGAGATCGGCTGCAGGCTCAAGACTAGCTTGGTCTATGCACTGAGACCCTATCTCACAGAGCAAGAGTGTTGGAGGGGGGCACCAAGAGTCACTTAAAAATAGTCAAAGCAGAAAAGTTGCTTCTGTTTGAATTTTGAATGTTTTTCTGTTTACAATGAATGTAGAACAATACAGACGAACATGGGAGCTTAAAAATGCTTAGTCCCTCCCCAACATGTCATGTCAGAGCATAACCATCCAGTCCAGAACATAACCACCCAGTCCAGAACATAACCATCCAGTCCAGAACATAACCATCCAGTCCAGAACATAACCATCCAGTCCAGAACATAACCATCCAGTCCAGAACATAACCATCCAGGCCCAAACATAACCATCCAGGCCCGAGAGGTGTCAGCAGCCCCTGAACTCAAAGCTCTCACCACCTCAACTGGTGGTGCTGTCAGGAGCTTTGATTATGACTCTTTCCTCAGAGGGAACTTGAACAATGGCCAGAAGAGCTGAAGGAGAGAGAGTTCTTGAAAAGTTGAGGCAGAACAGGCAAGAGCGTGGGTGAAGTCTCACCTAACCAGCCAGGGCCGGCTAAAAGATTTCCACCAAGAGAAAGTCAAGATGGCGGAGAACACTCAGTGCAGGGCCTGTGAATGTCCAACAAGGATGGGCTTGGAAACTGGAAGGAGAGTCTGAGAGAGACAAGGGACAGACTGGCTTGACCCCACAGTTTAAGAGCCTGGGAGCTGAGGACATGGCTCAACAGTTAAGAGAAGGAGCCAGGTTCAATCCCCAGCACCTACATGGCAGTTCACAGCAGTCTATAAATTCGACTGTAGGAGATCTGATGCCTTCTGCTCTCTTCAGCACCAGGCACACACATGGGACAAAGACATACATGTAGGCCAACACCCTCACATACACAGTTAAAGTAAAATCAAAATTCCTAGGAGGTTCAGAGACACTGTAGAGTCTTAGGGGACACGTGTGACATGACGCCTCTGATGCTCATTAAAGACTAAAGGAAACCCAGGGGCCTAGATCCTAGCTAGCCCTGTGCTTCAGGGTCACTAGAGAGGACACAAGGACAATCACCGCTTCCCTGACTAAGAAGGGAGTCTGGAGAGCTGAGCAGGTGGAGGAGAAAGGGGAATGAATTGTCCTTTTTGGATGATCGTAAACCACGGTCTCTCCAGGGGGGAGACTGGAAGGCTGCAGTCATCAGCACCCCAGCCTGAGGGCAAGTCAGGGACTTAGTCAATGCCAGATCTTTATCCAACATTTGTAACTAATTTAAAAGTCTGTTCCATCACCAACAAAGAGAAATTACAACTATTCACATTGTCTTTGGGAAGATATGGCTCACTTTCCCTCCACCATGAAGGCAAGTTTCATGAATTAAGGAGACGTGGGATGGGGCTGTGAGTGGCAAAGCCCAGAGCCTCCTGACCCCTCCCAAGTTGCACGTGTACTCCACAACCAAACACAACAGGCAACTGCACAGTGTATCTCTTCAGGTCTTCACCCTCTCCCTAGAGCAACCCTTCCCTGATAGTCATCAGGGAGCAACCTGGCCACTTAGGAACCCCACATCTTTTCCTTCAGAGCCAAGGCTTCACTACCAACATGTTCTTGAACCTCAGCCTCCCCCCCACTCACTCTGTTCACATCACCAGTTGACATGACCAGGATGTCAGGACATTGGCTGGCAACACTCAAGAAGCCACCCTTGTCATAGAAGAGGTGATCACCTCTCTGGTCCCAGCAAATGCTGGCATGAGAAAAAAAAAATCAGAGGTCCCATAGCTGCATTGCTCAGAGCTAACAAAGGCAGCCCCCACCCTCCAGCAGCTAAACATGTAGAGGGCAACTCAACAATCAGTGCTTAGAAAGAGGTATTTCCCTCAGGGACACTGTCGCTGGCTTCCTTGCACGATGGGCTGGCTCCTCACTGTTACACGCCTCTCAGGTGCACCGAGGCCAGAGTCGTGGGTGAAGGAGTTACCAATTTCCCCACACACACGGTTGCATGAGAATACAGGAAGAAAACGATGGGGGCGTTCCCAGGGGACTAAAGCGATGGAAAGGTCGCAAGTTCAAGGAAGTGGCCGGAGGGGTTGGAAAGTTATCAAGAAAGTTTTCCCACTGACAGGCTGCTTCTGAATCATTCTGAGCTGGGTAAGGGCTACAACTGTTAGATCTGTCCTGAAGTGATGCGCTCTGGAATTTGGCTCACAGAGACTATAAAGCCCACTGATTTCTGTGACACCTGCCTGTCCCAGTGTGTCGTCCCTGAGAGCAAGCCAGGGCTGCTGCTGAGACACAACAGAGATCTCTCATGTGCAGAGATCGGACAAACCAGGAACAATACTCATATTTCAGAGGATGTCATTTTAGGATTTGAGAGCAGCGAGGCATTCATTCATCCACCAGGCACTGAACAGCAACGCCTGCTACTATTTTACAAAGTATATCTGCTCTGCGTGGCTTGCGTCTGTCCTGTAACAATTGTTAAATATCTTGAAAATCATCTCTGCATCAAAATGGCAGTGGTCCGAACAGGCAGGGAAGTAGTGATAACCCAGGTTCCCTTCAACACCAAAGGCCTGCAGAGAATGACCAGGTGCCTTAGAGTATGTGCGACTGGAGTCCAAGGTGCAAACTGCAATAAAATGATGCAGCGCTTCTTCACCCAGGGATGAAAGCACGCACTCACGTGTATGTGTGTGTGTGTGTGTGTGTGTGTGTGTGTGTGTGTTTGTGTGTGTGTGTGTGTGTGTGTGTGGTGTCTTCTGTACAAAGAAGCAGGTGGAGAACCAGCGTGACCAGCTCGCCAGTCACTTCCATGCACAAAGGAAAGAGGAGTCCACAGCACTGAGGCCCAAACCCTTGATGATCGTTTTAGCACACAGGAGAGAAAAATCATACATATACTTTTAAACTAAGTGTCCAAATTGACTTCACCACTTACAGTTCATTTCTTAGCATGGCTTTTTACATCTGAGAGCCAGAACTTCTGTCAACCAAAAGGAATCTGTGGCGAGGAAGCCACATGGCTGAAGGCGGTTCTGATCCACTGAGTGATGATGATGGAGTTCGCTACCAAGGCAGCTAAGGAGATGTCCATGAGCACTTGGGTCTCTCCAAGGTGAAGGAGCAATGTAGCCTCATGAGACAGCAGCAGAATGTCAAACAGTCCCACAAAACAGCCAACAACCCAGATTCACCTTTCTACCCACAAACAACTGGTGTCAGATCTTTCCTAGATGGCTACAAACAGACCTGGTAACAAACCCCCAGGCTAGGGAGTCTTCCCTGGTCTCTAGGTTAATTCCTCTGCTAGCAGGCTCCGTCTTCCTCCAGGAAACCCAAGGGAAGATGTCCATCCTCCTACGTGGCTGGTGTCCCCGAGGCCGGTCCTTTACTCAGCTCAACTCGTTCTCACACTTGGCCTGCTTCCTCCGAGGGCCTCGTCGCCTTGTGTTGACTGCTTCTGGGAATGATATGGGGACCCCAGGCCAGCAGCATCTTGCCAGCTCTGGTGGTGGCCATTGTTGATGCTCAGATGGCCGACCTCAGACAGCAGACCTGCTACAGCGTCTGGTCTGACCAGCACGCCTTCCCAAGCAGAAATGGAACCGAGGCCCAGGCTTCTCAGGCCTGGAACCTCCCCTCTCCGGCTTCTCTGCTACCACCCCAAGCCACCATTCATGAAGAGGGACCTCAAGAAGGAATCCTCAGTGACAGAATGGACTCATGTGGCTCACTAGGCCAGCAGAGAGCACTGGAGAAAATGTCTGAAAATGGGAAGCTGGCTCTTTAATGGTGGCGGTTCTGAAGAGAAGGAAGAAAGAGGAGAGGAGGCAGCAGGAAGTCAGCCTGACGGTGGCCCCGCTGGTGCCTGGCTGCTGGTATGAGGGGAGCTGGGTATCCTCCAAAACGCACACCGAGAGTGACTGAATGCTTCCGTGTGGCATGGCTTTGAGATGACCAAGGTCGGGGCCAGACTCAGCCCGGCTTTTCTCTGAGAGACTCACCATTTTCTCGAAAACCAGAACTTCTCTGAGGCACCTCACGGCCCAAATCTTCTACCCCAGCAGAGGCTCTCAATTGAAGAGGCTGGGTGACAAAGTGACAGTGAGACAAAGGGGCACTGGACTCGCGGCTGCTCTCCACACGGCGCTCTGAAGACGCCACAACTCGGCTCTATCTTAAGTTCATTTACAAGTAGACTAGTTCTCAACTAAAAATAACCACGTGTGTTCTACATTCCACAGCTGCCTGGATTTTCCTCTGAGAGAAGCAAGATTCTGTGTCTCACCTGCATTCAGCACGGATCTATTTAACCCACTCAGGGAAGGAATGGGGGACCCACATGCCGGCAGCCGCGACTCTGGGAAGACTTTGGTTGCTGCTTAGCACCCACATTCTACCACTGAGCCAAATGCCACAAAAAGTGGCAAAATGCCAAGTTACGCCCGGAAGTAGGAGCAGGACCAGTTTTCCCAGTTCCTGGCTTGTATGTTTTAACAAAACCTGTTACCCGTATCAAGACCTTGAATTTTTGCCTTCATTTTTCTGAGGACTTAAATGTCAGTGGTGTTTGGCTAAAATCCTAACTTATATACATAGCATTCCTTAATGCAGGCAAAGACGCCTCCAATCCTTTCTGATTAAAACTGATCTATGTTACTACTAAATGATACAGAGAAATTTCTTTGCAGAATAAGAAAACTGATGTTTAGCAAAATTCTCATTTCAGAACCTAAGTTAAGTGGGTTAAAGTCTGAGCCAATACTATCATATTATTTATTAGTGTTAATGATATTGATCCAGGCTTTTAGCAATTTTCCAGTTTGTGTGGTTGCAGTAACCAGAGACAACCTTCAGATTCTGAAATGAGAAACTTTCTCCAAGTAGATTAAAGAAACTAAGCAGATAAAGCAAATTTACATTCCAAAATAATTACAGCCTGCCCTTGGGACCGAAGTAAATGGGCAGTTCAGAACAGCTTGCCTCTTTAAATATCTGGAAACTTTTTATTTTTATTTGTCTTACTGTACGGTTAGCAGAAATAGTTTTGTTATTCACTAGGCAAATTCAATCCTATAAGTAATGTGCATCTTACCTTTAACATTATTGCCATTTCAAAAGCCAGAAGAAAATAAAAATGGGAAGTTAGAATTCTCTTTACCTTTTCTCCTTCGTATTTCCAGAATTTATACTGAGAGCCTTCCAGACCGTGGTTTTAGGCATTTCATCTGATATATTAATCTCAGAGGGGTCACATCTGAAATCAAAGCTTAGGCAGTGAATATCGAATATGTAAGTAAAGGACACACCCCGTTTACCGTGACCACCACCCCGTGAGAAGGGATGAGTCTGAGAGGCCAGGGCATAAAGAGAGGCTATGTGTAGGGCTGCAGGCCGCTGATGTCCAGGTGGTGGCTGGTGCTTTAAAAGAGTTCACAGAGGATTTGACACTGAAGCCAGGAGCCACCACTCCCTAACTGCTGCTGGGTGGCACTCTGGTTCATCCTCATTTACATAACAGAATCTCCTCCGTTTATAGTTTACAAAAGACTTTCATACTCTATGAACTTAACAATCATAGCAACAGAGATCAATCATAATCCTCATTTTCAAGGTGTAAAACCCAAAGGTTTCAGGGCTAAGTGCCCATCCAAAGTTAAACAACAGCACAGAATCAAGACTCTAAACACAGTCCTGGGTCCTTGGAAACCCGACTATTCTAGAGCCATCCATGGGGGACGATCTCCTGAAATGCACAGAGAAGAGACAGCATCCCACAGGGAAAGGAGCACTGATCCTGCTTCACTGCCAGAGACATCAAAGCCTATGGTCTCTTCCAGAACAGCACAGAGACACCTTCTTAGGGACCAAAGAAAAGATTTCCTGATTTACCCGCAGTATAAACCACAGTCAGTCTAATCATTTAGCAGCTAATGATTCCCTGGGATCCAGATGTGGCACACCAGTCTTTCTTCCTTCTCTAGCTGTCCTTATCTCCAGGCTTCTTCAGCCTGGGTCTGCTGCTTCCAAACAGACACAGACGTCAGGAGTGAACCCACATTCCGGGCATTCGGTACCCTGTGCTTTGTGGAGAGCAAAGGGCTTGGTAGAGAAAGGGCTGAGACACCAGCAAAGCCTTGCCTGAGCTTTGAGATCAGTGTCCCCCTGGCTCCCTGGACTAAAAATGCTATAACCCACACTGGGGTGGGCTGTCTCTGCCTGTCCCCAAAGGCAGGCACGACATACCCACCAGGCTGAGGACACACACTACTGACCTTGGGGAAGCAGCAGAGAGGTCCCGTCTAAATCCTGACCTGTGTGAGCAGCACTGTAACCCTGGAACAATGTCTCATCAGCTTCCTCACTCATACAAAGTAGCTAAGGAACCTCTGAGGAGCTGTAAAGCCCCCTGTCCACCCTGACAGGAGAAGGCACTGGGACACTGGCTCCCGCCTCTCTTCCTGTGACTCCCAGCCCTATGAGGCAGGGAGCGCAGCAGGTGTTCAGTGGAATGGCCGGTTGCAGGAATCCGGCAGCAGGAATCCGCAGCGAGCTCTGTGGTATTTGGGGGCTTACCTGAAGCTGATGCTCTTGCCAGGACTATTTAGCAACTTCCTGCTTTCGAGGGGGAACTTATCACCCCCTATGTCCAACATCTTCTCAGCCTCCTGAAAAAAAAAAAAAAAAGGAACCTTAATATTGTCAGGTCCAAAGGAAGCCCCTACTCTCCAAACTCCAAAAAGTAGAGCATATGGCCAAAAATGAGTCTCAGCTCAGCTCAAGCTGGACTACAGGACTGCCAAAAGCCTACAGCCACCATTTCTCAGGAACCCGTGAAATGGGTTTCTGCCTGCCAGAAAGGGCCACTGCCAGCTGGTTACCTGTGGTTGCTGGCTCCCACACTGTGGTAGTTCATAGGCTTCCTGACTCCTGGAGACCTGCTCTATGTAACAGCAAGGTTTTCCCTGTCGTTTGTCCGTGTGTGTGTGTGTGTGTGTGTGTGTGTGTGTGTGTGTGTGTGTATGTGTCCCATCAACACATGCCATTCACAAACAGCCTGGTTATATCCAGGATGCTTCTTTTTCTCTCTGCTCTGGACTCTTCCAGATGCCTCTGAATGTTTTGTCTCTCTTTTACCTACAATAAAACCTTCCCCTTAGCCATGGAGTAGCCATTTTGGTGGTTTCTTTACTGAGCCCTACCTAGCTACAATTACATCTTGGACCAAGAAGATCGAGAGCCTGCCCCAGCCCATTTTCACAGTTTCGCCCACATTCGTAGAGTTGGGTCCTTCTACGGGTCTGACTCCTTGCAAGAGTGAGGCAATCAAATAATAGTACATATGGAACAGTACTGAAAACAATAATAACCTGAATGTAAGCCTCTACAGCAGTGGTTCTCAACCTGTGGGTCATGACCCCTTTGGGGGCGTGCATATCAGATATTTAGGATTCACAGCAGTAGCAAAATTACAGTTGTGAAGTAGCAACGAAATAATTTTGTGGCTGGGGGTCACCACGACATGAGGAGCTGTACTAAAGGGTCGCAGTGTTAAGAAAGTTGAAAACCACTGCTCTAGAGCTAATGACCAATTACTAGGGGCACAGGGCACAGAAGAACACGTCAGTGTTACCAAAGAACTGTCTGATGAGAGAGACATCCTGCGGTCAAAGACCCACTTTCCCAACAAAAAGAAAAAAGAGAGCCCTAAAGTAATATGATGTGGAAATCAGCCAATTATAATGTATGGTCCTTTGTTAGATCCTGATCCAAATACACAAGCTGTTAAACAGTAATGGGGAGTCTGGGAAGATGGCGGAGGTGTGAAGTGCTTTTGGGGCAAGCGTGAGGACCTGAGTTCGGATCACCAGGCCCCATACACAAAACCGAGCATGGCAGCGTCCCTGTAACCCTGCTAGGGAGGCATATATTAAAACATTCCATATTAAAATATTTCCTTAAGCGAGCCGGAGAGGTGGCTCAGAGGTTAGGCGTCCGTCTGGCCTGTGGTGGACGAGGTGGCGAGTTCGGTTCCCATGAGTGCCCGATGGATGAATGACGTAATGAATCAATGACTGATCAATCAATCGATCAATTAATCGGAAAAAAGTTTAAAATATTTCCTTAAAAATTATGCCAACACAAAAAGAGTGGGAGTTTGAGTCCAGCCTGGATTATATAGTGAGACCCTATCTTACTAGTAAAATTAAAAAAAAAAAATGATTCCTTAAAAAAATAATGCTACTTAAAGGAGTAATTATAGAGGGGAAAATTATCTACAAACATGTTTGAAGTATAACAATAATAAAACTTAAAGAACTAAACATTTTAACAAAAGAAGTTTAAATTTTAGTAATTCAGTGTATAACACTATATTGAACACTATTCAGTTATAACTTAATTTTCTTTTTTGTGCTAATAATCACACTTATTTAAAACCTTTATTTATTCATTTATCTATCTATCTATCTATCTATCTGTGTGTGGGAGGTGCTGACTGTGAGGCTGTGCATGTGGGCGCTGAGGACAACTTCTGGGAGTCAGTTCTTTCCTGCACTGTGTGTCCCCCCAGGATTGAACTCAGTCTACTAGGCTTGGCAATGGGTACCTCTCCCTGCGGAGCCATCTTGCTAGGTGAATTATTTCATAGAAATATGAGTAAAATATTTTTGTCTGTATCGCTTGACTATTCTCAGGATGAGTTCCTGGGTCAAACAGCATAAACATTTTTCTTTCTGATACAGAGTCCTGTGTTGACCAGGCTGAACTCCTCGGTTCAAGCTGTCACCCTGCCTCAGTCTCCCAAGTGGTGGGAATGTAAGTATGTGCTACAGTATCTAGCTTAAGAGGATACATATATGCATTTATGTGTGTGTTCATGTGTGCCCTTGCACATGCATACCACGTGTGTATGCCATGTGGGTGTGGGTGTGTTTTGCCTACATGTACATATTTATATCATGTGGTTGCCTGGTGCCGAGAGGCCAGAAGGGGGTGTTGTGTCCCTGGACCTGGAGTTACAGGGAGTGAGCTGCCACTTGTGCTGGGAGCCAAACTTGGATCCTCTGGAGAAGCAGCCAGTGTATAAACCAGGAGCATCACTCCAGCTCTGGCAGATGTGCATTTAAGACTCTATGTCTCCCGTTCATACGTCTGTGTATGCGCGGCCCATTCCAAACACAGTGCTGAAGGGTTAGTTCCTATCCGTTCACTTTGTTGTCATTTTGATAAGTGAAAAAAAAACATTCCCAGCCACAACAGGCGGGAGGAACGCAGTTCTGTTTTGTTTTTCATTGCTTCTGTATCTAAGAATTCAGTTTATCTAACAATGTAAGATTTTTTAAAATTCAAGACAGTAGACATTAGGAAATTTTATTTTAAAATATAGTTGAAAAAGACGGCAATGTCTGCTGAGTGACAGACCGGGCATCTCCAGGTCAGAGCTGGCAGCAGGAAAACCACATATGTGTGTGTGTGTGTGTGTGTGTGTGTGTGTGTGTGTGTGTGTGTGTGCGCATACATATATATGTATGTATGTGTGCATGTATAAGTGTGTAGATAGACAACAGATAGATAGCTGGAAGGACGCTCTTTGGGACACTCCCAGGCCCTTCATTTCTTGGCCTGGTGTTTCCGTCTTGCCACACATCCTTTCTGTGCATGTTTAGGCCACGGCTCACGGTCCACTGTGCCAACTGCTGAGGGCCATGAAGGACAGAAAGTCCCTCACAAGCTGTGTTTGCATGGTGCCAACCACAGCACATCTAGGTGTCTAGCCAGTACTCTCAGAAATATGGGTTCTACACACTTGTCAAATCAGATCTGCTGGAGAAAAGTAGCCATTGGATCTGAGAATCAGAGTGTACGTCCATATTCTAGTATGATCCTGGGGTAAAATCCAAGGGGGAAAGGACTAGTTACCAATTCCGAAACATGATGGGCAGACAGGACCCCTTAACCCTTCGGCAGGCAGCTGAGGACACCTTGGGGTAACACTCAGGATCCCGACTCGCTGCCCCGCACACGGCCCTCCCTCCCTCTTCAGGCCCTGAAATGTGAGCCTCTACCTCCTCCTCCTTAGCCTTCTTCTTGGCGTCATCCAGCTTCTTCTTTTTGCTTTCAGGCATGAGGTCATCCAGCCAGCTCAACTCACGCTTGGAGAAGCAGAGATCCATGACTTTCCTGACGAAGACCAAGGCCAGGACCTGACAAGAAGGAACGAAGTAACCAGAGCTTCTCAGGACGTTCCCAGCGCTCTAGGGCATTTCAAGCAGAACTGGATGACCAGAGCAGCAGTCAGGCACTGCGGGCCACTGGCACTCAGCATGAGGCTTTTTATATAATTTACTTTAAAATTTTATGTATTTTTAAAATATGTTTTTATGTGTGCTATGTGTTTATGTGTGCATGTGCACTATGTGAGTGCTTGGTGTCCATGGAGGTCAGGGAGGCACCAGTTCCCCAGGAACTGACATTTAATCTGTAACAGAAATGAACAGGGCATGCATTATTCCAACTTCAGGAAATTCTGACCCAAAGGACAGCATGGACAACAGGGAAATGACAATGTCACATGATCACCTAGGGCGGCAGAAGTCCCAGAGGTGGAGAGCAGAACTGTGGGTGCCCACAGAGGAGGAGAGCAGGACTGTGGGTGCCCACAGAGGTGGAGAGCAGAACTG
Source organism: Peromyscus aztecus (assembly GCA_902168405.1). Lineage (NCBI taxonomy): Eukaryota > Metazoa > Chordata > Mammalia > Rodentia > Cricetidae > Peromyscus > Peromyscus aztecus. Next base: position 27,007 of record CABHPQ010000760.1, on the reverse strand, counting down.
AGGGTGTCCGCAGAGGGGGAGAGCAGAACTGAGGGTGTCCGCAGAGGGGGAGAGCAGAACTGAGGGTACACACAGAGGTGGAGAGCAGAACTGAGGGTGTCCACAGAGGGGGAGGGCAGAACTGAGGGTACCCACAGAGGGGGAGAGCAGAACTGAGGGTACACACAGAGGTGGAGAGCAGAACTGAGGGTGTCCACAGAGGGGGAGGGCAGAACTGAGGGTACACACAGAGGTGGAGAGCAGAACTGAGGGTGTCCGCAGAGGGGGAGAGCAGAACTGTGGGTGCCCACAGAGGGGGAGAGCAGAACTGTGGATGCCCGTGGGTTTGCAGGAAGAGAGAGTGAGGCGTGGCGGTTTAATGAGTCTGGAGTTTGTTTTGCAAGATGAAGGTCTAGAGACAGATGGTGACGCCTGTACCTCAACAGTGTTCTTAATCCCACTGACCCGTACCCTTAAAAATGGTGAACACAGGATGGGTGGTGGTGGTGCACACCTTTAATCCCAGCACTCAGGAGGCAGGGGCAGGTGGATCTCTGTGAGTTCAAGGCCAGCCTGGGCTACAGAGCGAGATCCAGGACAGCCAGGGCTACACAGAGAAGCCCTATGTGGGGTACTTACCATCATTGGGAAAACAATGGCAGCTGGCGATGCCTTGATAACCCATAGCAGGACGAGGCAGGTGAGCTGGATGAGGGTGAAGAGGTGCACTTTGCGCAGCGGCACATGCCGCAGGTAGATGAAATCTGGCTGGTGCTTTGCAGGCATCCCAAAAAGCTTCAGGCGGTCAAAGAACTAGAGGGAAGAACACTCACTGGCTGTGGCAGATCCCAGGGAGGAGCCTCAAGGCCATCTGTGGCCCTCCCTGACCTGTGCACAGCAGCCGGGCCCTGCCTCCGGGAGAGATGGAAACTGGGTCTCTGAGACAACAGGCAATTTGGTCAGGTCAATGGGGGACAGTAAATACAGAAAACCACCTTTTCTAATTCCAGGTGCAAACTTCCTTCTCTCCCCACGCCGCAGCCACCCCGAACCCCGCCCCTACATTGCAGCTGCAGAGAGCGTTCCCGGGGTGGGTGACCAACAAGCTAACTGCATCTTTGTGCAAACTATCAAAACCAGTCCACCTAGGCGTAATTACAGACAGGCTGGGGCAAAAGGATGGCCAAGTGTGAGGCCAGCCTGGGCTACACAGTGGGTCCCAAGTCAAACTGAGCTACAGAATAAGGTACTGTTTCAATGAACAAATTCCCTCCCCTCAAATCCCTAAGTTCCTAAACCCCAACTCTCCTGCTTGTTCTTTGAAAGATTTGAAGCTACTTATTGACAAGACCAAAAGAGACCTCTTAAAATTCTGGCTAGAGGATGACGACATTCAGGGGCCAGTGAGACGGCTCAGGAGAGGTGTGGTACACAAGCCTGAGTCAAGTCCTGAGACCTGTATGAAGGTGGAACGAGAGAAACAACTCCACAAAGTTGTCCTCTGACCACAACATGCATGCTGTAGCACGTGTGCCCACACATACCACCCCCCCACACACACACATACACATACACACCACCATGCCATGGCATGCATGTGGAGGTCAGAGGACCACTTCCAGCAGCTAGTTCTCTCCTTCCACCTGTCAGGCTTGGTGGCAAGCACCTTACAGACTTGGTAGTAAGCACCTTACAGGCTTGGTAGTAAGCACCTTATAGGCTTGGTGCAGTCAGCCCTTCCTGCTGAGCCACCTCGGTGGTCCTGGTCTACAGGAATTTGGCAAAGTGTCCCTGGTTTAACGCCAAATAACAGCTGTGTAAGAATGACCAGAACTGTGACATCAAGCCGTGTCATTCTGGAGGTCAAGACTCTCACGGCAGCCTGACCTGTTTTGTGCCCCACATCTGAAGACATTGCTTGGCCAAATGGCAAGACAGGAAGTTGTCTCAGGAACTGGCTGTGCCTCCCTTGGGGGACTGTGCCTCTCTGGTCAGGACAAGTGAACACAGAGCAAGAGTCATGGCCCAGCTGAACCACACGATACCTGGATTCCTTGTAGAGAAGAGACTCCCATGTAGAGGAAAACGCCGTAGAGCACTGGCATCGGGATGAACTGCAGATAAGGGCAGAGACAAGACACGGGCACCAGCGGGGTTACGGCTGGCTATTCTTCTTTTTAAGACAGACTCTTACTGGGTAGCCTGGGCTGGCTTGGCTCACTCTGTGGACCAGGCTGGCCTTGAACTCATGGACACCTGTCCATCTTTGCCTCCTGAGTGCCGGGATTGAAAGGTGTGTGCACCACGGACCATCTCTATAAATCTTTAATTTTCAAAGTGGAACAAAGCCACAGAGAGTTTCATAAACTTCTCCTTCAGTCAAGGCAGAAACAAAAGGATGAGCTGGTGGGGACCAAAGTCACTTTGTTCTGAAATGAAATTGTTATCCATAGGCAAGTCTGGGCCTCGCGTCTCCTCCAGCTTCTCCCTCTGCCAGTCTTCCTCCTCCCTAGATATGAGGAGGACACAGAGGGGACAGGTCCACACTCAGGGTCATGTGCACACACACATGTATACACACTCAGGGTCATGTGCACACACACACATGCATACACACTCATGGTCATGTGCACACACACATGCATACACACTCATGGTCATGTGTACACACACATGCATATACACTCATGGTCATGTGCACACACACATGCATACACACTCATGGTCATGTGCACACACACATGCATACACACTCATGGTCATGTGCACACACACATGTATACCTGCACACATT